>JAXQQM020058927.1:0-42793 GCA_034641835.2 Pinus albicaulis | reverse complement strand
TTGTGTTGATCATAATCATCTTCCTATAAAATTTTCACAGGCAATCTGGCATAAAAGCTCTCAAATTCCCCCTTTGGAAAACCATTCTTACGCCTATCGTTACCATTTCCCGCCTCCAAAACACATTATCAAAGGCTGGAAATTCATATTTGAAAATATTCGAGGCATATCTCTTTCGGCCCTAGCCCCTATGCCCTTTTCTCCCGCGTAACCCAGTGATGGAACCGAGTGCAAAAGAACTAGGCGCTTATCAACCAAATGCCGGGGCGAAATATTGGCCGTCGATATTTGCAAGATCGGACGGTCTTCGTGAATCAGCACTGTGCTCGTGGCCCATTCTATTCATCACCCAAATCGTTTACGCACCGTCCGATCGTTCTACCAAATCAACGGTCTGCAGCCCGCCTATCCTGGTGGTCCCCACGCCCGCTCCCATCGCAAAAACCGGTGGTTTATATCGCACCGCCTTTCGGCGGTAGGCGGTAATTCTCCTTTGGCGAGCGATTCCATACAACGCTCACCACATGTCGTTGCGTACGGCTCCAAAACCGCTCTCCATCGCGCATTATTGTTCGGTCAAAGTCACGCGGCTTAATATCGGCTAATGGGCCGTCGAATGCGGGGGAATTCATCGGGCGGCAATCGCCCCACGAAGCTGCACGGGTGTTAGTCCAAGCCCATCACGCCCTTTGATGCGTTTTCAACCGTTGATCTCCCCCTGAGATCGAACGGCCCTGATTAAACCCACGCCATGCCATTGACCCCGTGTCTCCACGTCATCATTCCACGTGTTTTCTGTCATACATTCGTCCACCCCTCGTAATATATGCATTCAAAGGTCATATTCGAAGGTCTTTTGCGAAATTTTTGCTGTGCACGCATTCATCAGTTCTTCCACCATCGTTACGTTGCATTTTCCACCACCCTGCACTGTTCCACCATTTCCATTGACACCACCACATCCACCAATCCCCGTGTCTGGTTTTCCTAACATGTTTGCAGATTTTTACAGGTTTACAGCGGTCGAAAGTCGCCATAATTCACAACTTCCATTACAGAAGCGTATAAAAAATCCACAAACCCCCCCCCCCCCCCCCCCAGGGACATTCAAGGCACCGATTTCACAGATGGAGATATCAATGGAGTAGATAAAGAATATCAGTGAACGGTAGAGAATTAAAGACAGGTAGCTGAAGATTTTGGGGGCCTTGTTCTAACCTTTTGAAGTAGAGTACCAGATTGAAGATCCTGCACATCATTCGAAAGATTTATACACAGAAAACAATGCCCTCAAGGCTTTATTTCAACAGAGTTTTCCGCAGCGATCTGATGTTTATGTGATTTTACTACTTGCCATGTCCCCCGGAGAGATTTCTACTGCATTTATTTCGCTAGCAGCCAATGTAGTACATTCGCACTACAACATTGGCAAGATGGGCGGGCACCTTTCAACATTTTTTTTAATGATACAATTAAGTGTTCATCATACTCCCTTATCGAGATTTCTTGTCTCCTATGTCTGTAGCGTATGGTTTAGGTTCCGTATTTTATCGTAAAAATTAAAAGAAAGGATTTGCATACATTTTGTAAAGCTCTTGTATGAAGGCTCAGAGCCCATAGGGTCTCAGTGAGGAGGAGTTCTATCTGTTAAAGAGGATTCTAGTCTTTGGTATTTCACAGTGTGTAACCTTTTCTCTTATGTGTTATATTAATAGATCATTTCATTTCATCCATCTTTCTTGTATCATGTTTTGGAATGCGAGTGGCTCACTGATTTTTGGTATGGATTCATCCTAGTTGATGCCCATGCTCGGATCAGTCAAGCGCTTTAAATATGGCTCATGCATGATATTCTGTTCCATTATTCAGCTAAACCGTATTTCTGCTATATTATTTTCTTTGGGAGGGTGCTTTTAAAATGCTATTATCATGTATGGATTCTTAGATTGGTAAGCCCATGCATGGTAGTATTGTATATCTGGGTATCAGCTCAATGTTAACTAATATCTCCTCTACATTTCATTCACTACATACACCTTCTGATAACTTATGTCTGTGAAGTATTTCTGAATCGGCCCGCTTTGCAGTAAATTGTCTCTGAATTGTCTGTTGCTTTCATAATAGATTTATGCACTTTGCCTTTGCAGTATCCCTTTCTCTGTGTCATTTTCTGAGGGTCTTGGTCCCATTCTAGTTTATTTCCCTGTTTACAGGAGATAGCATGTGAGTTGAAGTTGACAACTTCATACATTATATTATACGCTCCTTGCTATGCTAAGATGTCCTAGGCACTGGTCTATCACAACTCTAGGCTGTCTCTAGGAGCTACAACATCTTTCTGGCGCCGTTGCCGGGGAACGAATCTAAGAAAATCAGAATCCCTGGGCCTCAACAAAACCTAATTCGCTCTTCAAGTAGGTGAGTATGGAGAGTTGAGAGTTGTAGATCCCTCACCTTTGTGACTCCACGATTGTTATTTGATAAATCTATTTGCAGTCCCGTCTCCTCGTAAGCCACACCTGAGGTCGGATACGTCTAAAAGCCAAAGACACCTTCAGTGTCTGACCCAGACCAGATTATACACAGAAGAAATTGGAAGGAAAGGAAATCAGCCTATTCCCAAATTCCTGAAGTGTCTACAGAAGACTTTCCATCCTCTTCTTCTCAAGAAACTCAAGTCCCAGATCCCGAATTCACTGCGGGAGATACTGATTATTATTATTCAGATAGTCCACCCCGAGAGGGTATCAGAAATAAAAACAGTCTTCATCCTACTCCTGAGGTTGAAGAGGTCAAGGAAGTAACCGAAGTATCTGCTGTTAATAGACCTTTGTTCCCCTCAACCCCTCAAGCTGCAGTTGAGTATATTCCTATTATTATTCATACTCCACTTCCACCTCCTCCTCCTCCTCTTACTCATCAAACTATTGCACTACCTCCACCTCCTCCAATGGCCAATGTTCTGGCCTTCTTGATGAATAAATATGCTCCCCTGGCATTACCCCAAGTGTTGAATGATATGCCCCAAGATTATCTGAAGATCTTGCCCAGATTCAATGGGGAAAATGAGATTGATGCTCAAAAACATCTTGAGACTTTCTGCTCTTTTGCAGAGAACTTTAATGTTGAACATTTAGATGTGGTCTTAAGACTTTTTGTGCAATCTCTTGATGGTGAAGCTCGAAAATGGTTTAAGACTTTGGCAGGTCGTTCTATTACCACTTGGGATAATATGGAAGATACTTTTCTCAGAAAATGGGGGGAGAAGAAAGATCATGGACAATGTCTTACTGAGTTTAATACACTCAAGAAAAGACATAATGAAGGGGTGTAAGAATTTATCAAGAGATTTAATAAATTGTATTTGAGCCTGCCTGCTGACATGAAGCCTCATCAAACTGTTGCTAAAGTCATTTTTGTAGCAGCCTTTGATTCAGAATTTGGCTTCTCTCTTAGAGAAAGAAAGCCTACCACACTGGATGATGCTCAGTCAGATGCACTAGAAATTGAGGCAAACCTTGCTTCCACTGGCAAATCAAAGGGAAAACCTGAACAAGATGCTAGACGAAGGGGAAAAGAGGAGGTATCTACCTCCTACCAAGACAGAGACTCAGCCAATGACAGAATGGAAGAAATGAGCAAATTGATTAAGAAAATGGTCAAGCTTGAATTGGAGGCCAAGAATTCAACCCCCAAGAATTTCCAGAATGTTCAAAACAGAGGTTAAAATCCTCAGTACAGAAGACCACCCCTGCAAATATTGCCAAGGGAATCAAAAGAACAACAAGATCAAGTACCACACCCATTGTACTTGGAAGGTCCAGTAGATGACTCCATTGAAGATACTGCCTATGGATTGGAGGATGCAAATCTTGCCTTCTCAAATAGTGATGGAGAGGAATGCCCCTTGCAAGGGAATAACAAAACTGGGTGCTAATTGCAAGAAGAAGAAAAGCTCAGAGACGAAGATCAAGCAGATTTTGATCATTATTGTAAACAATTTGATGATTTCATGCAATCACCTTTCAATAGAATATATGATCTCAGATCTTCTAGGAAGAGGACTCGTACCCAAGAGCAAGAAGAAGAGCTACCCCAGAAGGAAGCACCTGCTCAGAAGGAGGCTACAATGCAGAAAGTCGCAGACAAAGGTAAGCAACCTCTAAACAAACCTTTGCAGTCTAATGATCAAATTCCGTCTTCTTCAAAAGTAGTCACTCCCCCTAATGCCAAAGTTTTGTCAAAGGAAGTCAAACCCCCAGTTGAAAATAAGGAGTCAAAAGAGGTTGTGAAAGAAAAATCCCCCCCTACTTTCAGTCTGCAAAAGGAACTTGAAAAGGTCAAAATCCCAGTCCCCTTGACTGAACTGTTGAAACAACCAGCATATCAATCTCAAGTCACCTCTTTCATGCTCCCTCCAGAAGCACCAATCATCCCAGATAGTCTCAACCTTCAAGAAGAAAGACCCATGGTAGTTTTTGGCCCACATGTTGAGGAGTTAGATCCCTCTACTCCTCCCTTCTATGTGTCTCTAGTGATTCATGACCTGCTACTACATAACTGTATGCTAGATTCTGGAGCTTCCCACAATCTTATGCCTCTGTCAGTCATGGAACAACTAGGATTACAAATCACACGTCCATATAAGGACCTCTATTCATTTGACTCCAAAAGAGTTAAATGCTTGGGGATGATCAAGGATTTGGTGGTCAATTTGGCCCAAATCCCAGCAAAAAGTGTGGTAATGGACATCGTGGTGGCTGACATCCCAGCTCGTTTTGGTATGTTGCTGTCAAGGTCCTGGGGAACAAAAATCGGTGGATCACTCAAGATGGATTTAACATATGCCACAATCCCGGTTTTTGGTGGCCAAGAGAGGAGGTTGTACAGGGAGACTAGATTTGTCAAGATGGTGACTAAGGCTGACAACTCTGTAAATTCACCAGTCTACAATAAAGAAGGAGATTTCTCATGCTTGATGCTGGAAGAAGATCAAGATTATGCTCATGAACCGTCCTTTTGCCAGATCAAGACCGAATGGCCCTCAAAGAGCAATGAAACAGGAATCTGGACACTTCATTTTGATGGAGCAAATTCAAGGGAAGGAAATGGGGCTGGAATATTATTGATTTCTCCTACAGGAAGGTGGGTTCCATTGTCCTTCAAGCTAGAATATGAAGCTACTAATAATGTGGCTGAATATGAAGCACTTCTGTTAGGATTGTAGACAGCCAAGAATATGAACATACAAAGCTTAAAAGTTCTGGGAGATTCAGAACTGGTGGTCAGGCAAGTCAGGAATCAGTGTCAGACCAAACATCCTAGGCTGAGGGCTTATAGGAATGAAGTTTGGGACATGGTAGAAAATTCTTCTTGGCATTTAATATCCAGTTCATGCCCCGAGAACAAAATAGGATGGCTGACTCCCTTGTTGTGGCTGCTAGTACATTTCGACCACCTCAGAACCCTCTTTCAAGATATGAAGTTGAGGTGCGTTATCGGCCTTCCATCCCAGATAACATTAAGCACTGGCAGGTATTTGAGGATGAAGAACAGATGAAGATATTCTTGGAAACAGTAGGAGAATTCTCCAATATAGAAATTGATGATGCTGAAGAGGTTGAGTCTGAAAACACTCCAGAAAGAAATTGGGAGGAGAAAGTGGCAGGTAATAAGGTGTTGCAGTTAAAGGGAAACATAATACCTAGAGGGTTGGTGCCTCTAGAAATATTGTTTGACAAAAATGATGTCCCACTGCAGCCAAGCAAAGTGGTAGAATAAAATCAGGTAGAAGACCTGAATCTGGGAACTGATGCTGACCCCAAAATTGTCAAATTTTCCAAGAAAGTCCTAGAGGAATATAAAAAGCTATATCAGAAATAATTTCAGTCTTACAGAGATGTGTTTGCATGGTCCTATCAGGACTTGAAAACTTTTGATATCAGTATTATGCAGCACAAAATTCCATTGAAGGCAGATGCAAAGCCCCATAAGCAGAAGCTCAGACAAATAAATCCCCTGCTGCTGCCTTCTATTGAGAAGGAAATCAAGAAGCTGCTAAAAGCCAAAATAATTGTACCACTGAGGAACTCTGAATGGGTGGCAAACCTTGTCCCTGTACGAAAGAAGAATGGAGAAATAAGGCTGTGTGTGGATTTTAGAAATTTAAACAGAGCATCCTTAAAGGATAATTATCCACTACCTAAGATGGATCACATCCTGCAGAAAGTGGTTGGAGCTTCTAGGATGTCAATGATGGATGGATTCTCTGGTTATAACCAGGTGGCTGTACTTCCAGAGGATCAAAAGAAGACTTCTTTCACCACACCATGGGGTACATTTATGTATGCCAGGATGCCTTTTGGGCTGATTAATGCAGGGGCCACTTTTCAGAGGGCAATGGATATTGCTTTTGTTGGGGAGCAGGATAAATTCCTGGTGGTCTACCTTGATGATATCACAGTATTTTCAAAAAATGATGCTGAGCACATTGAACATCTGCGGAGAACTTTTGAGAAATGCAGAAGGTATGGTCTCTCTCTGAATCCTCAAAAGTCTTTATTTGCATTAGAAGAGGGAAAGCTTTTGGGCCATATCGTGACTAAAGATGGGGTGAAGATAGATCCTAAGAGGGTAGAGGTTATAAATGGTATTGCTTTTCCCAGGAATAAGAAAGAAGTACAAGTATTCCTAGGGCGCATTAATTTCTTGAGAAGGTTTATCCCTAACTATGCTGAGATAGTTAGGCATATAACAGATATGCTGAAGAAGAATAATGAGGTAAAGTGGTCACAAGAATCGCGGGAGGCATTTACCAGGATAAAGAATGCTTTTGCAGAAGCCCCTGTGCTGGCTGGACCAGATTATGATAAACCTTTCATGATTTTTTCTTTTGCATCACCTCATACAATAGCAGGAGTTTTATTATAGAAAAATGATGAAGGGTATGAGCAACCTATTGCCTTTTTCAGTCAGGTGCTCCGTGATGCAGAATTAATACAACATATTGGAAAAGCAAGCATACGCCCTAGTGAAATCCCTCAAAGCATTCCGTGTATATATCTTACAGTCCCACATCACTGCATTTGTGCCTGCAGCTGCTGTAAAAGATATTCTTATTCAGGGGGATATTGAAGGAAAAAGGGGTAAGTGGATTGCCAAAATACAGGAGTATGACTTAGACATATGCCCTACTAAGCTGATCAAAGGACAGGGACTTGCCAAAATGATATCTGAATCAAACTATCAAGCTCTGGGCATAAATTTGTCCATTATAGCGGGTGAGGAATCTGAGGAGAAAGAAGAACGACAGGGAATTAGAGTAGCTATTCCAGAAACACATCTAAAGTATCTCACCAGTCCGTGGTACAAAGAGATAGTGGAATATCTCCTTACACTCAGCTGCCCTCCAAGTTGTGATAAAACTAAATACAGAGCGCTGAGATTGAAATCACAGAAGTACATAGTCGCCAATGGCCGGCTATACTGGCGATATCCCTCAGGCATCTTACTCCTGTGTCTCATAGAGAATGAAGTCGAGAGTATTATAGCAGAATTTCATGAAGGGATCTGTGGAGGTCATTACAGCTGGAGGGCCACAACTCATAAAATTTTGAAAGCTAACTTCTATTGGCCAAAGCTTTTTGGAGATATTTTTGCCAGAATAAGAGCATGTGATAAATGTCAGAAATTTGCTGAGAGACAGAAATCGGCACCATTTCCCCTGATTCCAGTGCATGTGGATGAACCATTTCGTCAATGGGGTATTGATTTTATAGGTGAAATACATCCTCCATCGAGTGGACAACATAAATGGATATTAACAGCCACAGATTATTTCACTAAATGGGTGGAAGCCATACCTGCAAGGAATGCTACAGATACTGTGATCATAAAGTTCATGGAGGAAAACATCATATCCAGGTTTGGCTGTCCTGCTAGGATAGTGACTGATAATGCACAAGCCTTCAAGTCTGCAAAATTTATGAATTTCTGCCAGCAATACAATATCATACTGAGTCACTCTACAGCTTACTATCCACAAGGAAATGGCTTGGAAGAGTCTTCAAATAAAACTCTGGTGAGGGCCTTGAAGAAGACTATCAATGAAAATTACAAAAATTGGGATTCCCAATTTAAATTTTCTCTTTGGGCTAATAGAATCACCAGCAAGAGAGCAATTGGGAAATCTCCATATGAATTGGTATATGGACGAGCAGCAGTTTTTCCTGTACAGCTGGCTTTACCAGTGGCCCGCTTCATGCAAGAAAGCCAGGAGGAACCTGATGATATGATCAGGAGAATCAATCAATTGGTGGAATTAGAAGAAACACGGGGCCAGGTGAATCAAAGGTTAACAGAATATCAGGAGAAGATGAAATACCTTTTCGATCAGCATGCTAAAGACAGGAATCTGCAAGTAGGTGATCTAGTGCTCAGATGGGACATCCGGAGAGCTAAGAAGGGAAAACATGGTAAATTCGACCCCCTCTGGTTTGGCCCTTTCAAAATTGTGGAACAAGGAGGCAATAATACTTTCAGGTTGGAGAATTTACAAGGCGACTTGCTAGATGCCCCTATAAATGGTCAATTCCTCAAGCCCTACTTTCAGTTCTGATTCAGGCAAAGGCAGCCTGATGTATCATATTGTATGATAGTTTCCTTTTTGTTTTCGTTTGAATAATGTGGGTGTTATTATGAATCATAAAGTGAAAAGTAAGGTTGCCGAAGAGCCGAGTTTGCACAAGAGATTATCAGATGGTCTGCGAGTTCTCAACACGTTCAGGGTTGAACGTGTCGTCCCCAGGTGGAGCCAATGTTGATCATAATCAGCTTCCTATAAAATTTTCACAGGCAATCTGGCTTAAAGCTCTCAAATTCCCCCTTTCAGCCTTGGAAAATCATTCTTACGCCTATCGTTACCATTTCCCGCCTCCAAAACACATTATAAAAGGCTGAAAATCCATATTTCAAATATTTAAGGCATAGCTCCTTCGGCCCTAGCCCCTCTGTCTTTTCCTCCATGTAACTCAAACGCTAGACCAGGCGCCAGCCCGAAAGGCGCTTATCAAATGTATATCGGGCTCATTTTGAACCGTAGATCTGTAACAGATCGGACGACAACTGTTCATCCCCGTCGCGCCCGTAGTTCACCTCCCTACCGTCCGATCAAACCTTGAAATCAACGGTCCGCAGCTTGCCTATCTTGGTGGTCCCCACGCCCGCTCCCATTGCAAAACCCTATGGTATGACGCATCGCTCTTCACAGGGCGCAATTTTGACCACCAAAGATGACTTTATCCATTTATCACCCGACACGTGGCACGCCGCACCACAAAACCGCCATTCATCGCATGATATTGTTCGGTCAAAGTCACACGCCGACGTCACACCCGTCGAATCGGGGTCTTCATCCAACGACGATCGCCCCACGAAGCTACACTGGTGTTAGTCCAAGCCCATCATGCCCTCTGATGCATTTTAAACCGTTGATCTCCCCCTGAGATCGAACGGATCTGATTAAACCCACGCCACGCCATTGACCCCATGTCTCCACGTCATCATTCCACGTGTTTTTTGTCGTACATTCGTCCACCCCTCGTAGCATTCAAAGGTCATATTCGAACATTTTTCGTGAAATTTTTGCTGTGCACGCATTCATCAGTTCGTCCACCATCGTTATGTTGCATTTTCCACCACCCTGCACTGTTCCACCATTTCCATTGACACCACCACATCCACCAATCCCTGTGTCTGGTTTTCCTAACATGTTTGCGGATTTTTGCAGGGTTACAGCGGCCGAAAGTCACCATAATTCACAACTTCCATTAGAGAAGCAGGAGTAAAAATCAGTCAAACCCCCCCAGGGACATTCAAGGCGCTGATTTCACAGATGGAGATATCAATGGAGCAGATAAAGAATATCAGTGAATGGTAGAGAATTAAAGACAGGTAGCTGAAGATTTTGGGGGCCTTGTTATAACCTTTTGAAGCAGAGTACCAGATTGAAGATCCTGCACATCATTCAAAATATTTATACACAGAAAACAATGCCCTCAAGGCTTTATTTCAACAGAGTTTTCTTTCCAGGAAAGGACGGATGTTTATGTGATTTTACTGCTTTTCCGTGTCCCTGGAGAGATTTCTACCCAGTGCATTTATTTCAGTTAGCAGGCCACAGAGTACATTCAGCACTACAACGCCGTCAAGCAGTATGGGCGGGCACTTTTTCACCATTTTGTTTTAATGATACAATTAAATGTTCATCACCTACTCCCTTATCGAGCTTTCTTGTTCTCCTATAAAGCTCCCGAAGAATAGATAGTTTAGGGTTCCAGATTTTATCAGAAAACTATGCAGTGAAAGGCTTTTTGTATACATTTTGTAAAGCTCTTGTATGAAGGCTCAGAGCCCATAGGGTCTCAGTGAGGAGGAGTTCTATCTGTTAAAGAGGATTCTGGTCTTTGGTATTTCACAATGTGTAACCTTTTCTCTTATGTGTTATATTAATAGATCATTTCATTTCATCCATCTTTCTTGTATCATGTTTTGGAATGCGAGTGGCTCACTGATTTTTGGTATGGATTCATCCTATTTGATGCCCATGCTCGGATCAGTCAAGCGCTTTAAATATGGCTCATGCATGATATTCTGTTCCATTATTCATCTAAACCGTATTTCTGCTATATTAGCTTCTTTGGGAGGGTGCTTTTAAAATGCTATTGTCATGTATGGATTCTTAGATTGGTAAGCCCAATGCATGGTGGTGTTGTATATACGGATATCGGCTCAATGTTAACTAATATTTTATCTACATTTCATTTACTGTGCATGGTAACATTGCCTTTGTGATATATTTACGAATTGGCCCTCTTTACGGGTAAGAAGTTTGTCTACGGTGTCTGCTTTTATGTTGAGTTTTGCATGTTGCCCACAATATGTCTCTTTCTCTGTGTCGATTTACGAAGGTCTTGGTCCCCCAGTTAATTTTTCCTTGTTTACAAAGAATGCTTGTAGAAACTTGTTGACAGTAACTCTGTTTGTTCAGCTGTCTATGTGTCCTTCTTGTATATATAAGATGTCTGTGCTTCCAGTACATCACAACTACCAAGTTGTCTGCGGAAACATTGTTGTCTGAACTGTCTCCAATGTAAAGGGCTCATGACAGAGAATTCCATGTGATTCCCTCACTGGCTGAGGGGACAAATCATCAAATTACAGTGGTATACCTTCTTAAATTTTGGGTATATTTTGTTTATATGTATGTTCCCATTTGGAAAAATCTTTGTGAAGCCCCATAGCCGCCACTAGACTCCAACAAGTCCCTTTTGATCACTAAAGGTTCTGGATCCTACGAATCTCGGTATGCAGCAAACTCTCGATCGGTGAAGGGGATAACTTATGTTAAACTTCCTCCTTAGGAGAGGAATCGAAGACCAATAAGGGTTACAAAGAACGGTGGATTCCCTAGAATAAGATCAATATTCCTTGTGTCCACAGAGACTAGAACCTTGGGGAAGAAGTTTGTCTTCGAATTTGGTAAAGTAACACCAACATACGCTCCCACCCTTTGGTGACTTCTCTGTAAAACCACTGAAAGGACTGAAATGAACATTCAAGGGTAGAGAATGATGTGAAGACCTAATGAAAGGAGTGATTTGGACTATCCCCGCCTGACAACTTGAAGGATTTCGCCATTAAGAAGCTGTGTTAGAAATAGGGTCATAGAGGGACTCGAGAGGAATGCATCAATAGATGAAGAAGGCAGGTTCATTAAAATTGTTCGATGGATGTACATGCACAACTAAAAATTTATCGGATTAGCTCGATGAAGATCGCTAAAATAATCAACTTCGCAATGTCTTCATTTGGATGTGAATCCACCTGCGGTACGCATACCCACATACGAGCGGCGACACTAGGAGGTTAGCGGCCTTTAGTCACTTAAACTGAAATTGTTCCCTTGATCAAAATCAAAATCTGGAGTCAAAATCTGGAGTCAAAATTGTCGGCAAAATTGCCGGCAAATTGCCGGCAAATTGCCGGCAATTGCCGGCAAAATTGCCGGCAAAATTGCCGATCTGGAAAAAATTCAACGTACTTTACGTTTCGGTACCAATAAGTATTTTGCCATTTTTCGCATTGTCGTAAGCTTGCTTTCGCGTTTTTCGTGCGCCTTCAACGTGTATTGTGGAATTTGAATAATAAATTGTGGTAATAGGTAATAATAGCTTATTCACTCACTGTTACTAATTGTGATGGCATAATTAATAATATCGACGTTCGCTAAGTTAGCGAAACATACAACTCACTATTTGTCCCATGCTCACAACTTACGCCGCGTCCCTGGCCGTCAATATGCGGCTTTCATAACCCTGAATAGCGTAATTCCCTACGCCGGTCCGCGACACGCTGACTTAATGGTATAAAGTAAAAGCGTTGGTCAATATTATTAGGTAAATAATATTTGGCTTTTTATTTTAAGGAGAGGCGATCTAAAAATAGACTTCGACCTATAGGTCCAAAAAATAGATAAAGTCTATTTTTACCAACATGACCAATACTCCAAGAATAACCTCTGCCAAATCTTCGGACCATGCTCCATATGTCTAAAAATAGACATGGTCTAAAAATGAACTTTGCGCCGGAATTTGCTGCGTTGCTTAGTAGAAGGCGACTTCATTTCACTAAGCTCCATCATCTTGCTGCATTTTCAACATTCAGCATGTATGGGCATCCAAGAATCTGAGGATGCAACAAAAGGGATCCTTAGCAAAATAAATGGCTTTCTTAATTTCTCCATTAACCATAAGTGGACCCCACCTGACTTTGATAGTACATGTATGATGATACGTGGTGCCGAGTGCATGACGTGAAAAATTGAGGTGAAGAAATGTGATGAACGGATTATTAACATCCAACCCAGTGCCACCATTTCCTGCACAAGGTCAGGAAGATTGAGCCGGAGTACGCAGGAGGGGGTGTCTCTTCCACTCACATATGTGGGTGAAGAGTTCTCCTTTTGGTTCATTATCGATAGTGGAACCAAAAAAACTCATTCGACAAAATTTGTGGAGCGGTTGGGCCTACCAACCATGCCACACCCCACAATCGTACACCATCGGGTAGCTTGACCAAGAATATCATCTCTGTGCATCAACCAGGTGTCGCCTTCCTCTGACATCAAGCCCTTCACAAATGAGGTCTTGTGTGATGTTTCTCCTCTTGATTTGTGATGTATTATTAGGCCAACCATACTTGTGGAAGCGTCATGATGTGTATGATTCCAAAGACTCATAATTTTTGTCATTAGTTTGGAAATAATTTGAATGCCAAAGGTAGCCCACACCACGCGTCTCTTTGATCTGCGATAAGAAATTAAGTAAGATCATCTCCCATACGAAATTTGTTTTATTTTTTATTCACTCTTAGAGTAAGGGAAGATGGTAACCCATCCATGGCCCCCGAAGGAGTTTCACTCCATGCGGCATAAGAAAATGGATAAGGTCATGGAAGAATACGCTGGACTTCATCTCTCACTGTGGCTGGTGCCTTGTGTCAGGGTCAAAAATTATCAATATAACCCCTAGAGAACCTGCCCAATGGGTCAATATCTAGCCACTCCATTCTAGAAAATGAAGAATCAAGGCATATCTTGGAAGCGCTACAAAAGGAATATCGACCAATTTCCTTTCATCGTGGGATCTTGTTGCCCGAACGAGAAGAAGGATGGGACCACGAGGCTCTTGCATTCATTGTCAAGAAATGAACAAAATCACTACCAAGAACACGTATCAAATCCCGCCAGTTGATGACCTTACTTACCGACTCAAAGGGGACAAGAATTTTAGCAAGCTTGATCTTAAGTACGGCTATCACGGATTCAGTAAGGCACGGATATGTGGAATTCCCTTCGTCAAGAGGGACTTTTTGAATATTTGGTCATGCCTTTAGTGTTGAAAAATTCCCTTGCTACTTGTACATGAGGTTGATGGACTTCTTTCTGTCCCAGCCCCATTCAACAATTTGGTTTTGGTTGTATATCAAGACAAAATTATTATCTTCAACAAGAGTTGGGAAGAGAACTTGAAACACATTCGAAAGGTCCTAAAACCCTACAACATGACAAATATGTGCCAACATGGAAGATATTATTGTTGTCATGGGTCAAATCTAATATCATGGTTACATCGTAGATGAAAATGCATACATGTGGATCCGGCTAAGATCCAAGTCATTTTGGATTGGCCAACTGCGACCATTCATAGAGCTTATTGTATTTTTTGGTATGATTTTTATCAAGGTTCGTATTGGGATTCTCCCATATCACTTGGCCTTTGAGTCGAGCTGCAAAGACAAAGCTAAAGAAAAATTTTCGGGTCTAAGCCCAAACAGAATGTGTTCATTGAGATGAAGCACCGCATCCTATTTTTCACATGTACTCACATTTCCTTACCTACGACAACCATTTGAAATTGAGGCAGAGGATGCCTTTGACTCTACTATTGTGGAGTTCTCACCCAGTGAAACATGCGGTGGCATATCACAATAAGACTCTTTTGATCAAATTTGAAAGTGCCCCACCTATGAAAAACAAATTTATTCTATTTTGAACTGGCGATAATGGAAACATTACATTACGGGGAAGGAAACAATCATCCCAGCAGGATGACTACCCCTTCAATTCATACGGACACAAGGGATTAACGAATGATCGCTATCGAGAAAAGCGGTCTACATATCTACAAAAAATTCCAATTGAACATTAAGTACAAGGAGAGAATAACCAATCATGTTTGATTTCTGAAAGCTAGGTCATGTGACTATAGCCATAACTACTATTCTCCAAATCTTGTGGGGATTGCATTGAAGGACTCTGGATGGCCAAAATTGTGCAAGATGATCCCGAGGTTCTCCACCACTTACCATATGTTAGTGGATGGCAGACAGTTCCAGTTTCCACCTGCGGGCATTATTATGCTGCCTAGGCCACCTTTCATGTTCCTTCAAGCGAGCATGCCAAATTTATTTGGGAGGCACACTATGAACGAGGTCATGGGACACTTTAGCATGGAGAAAATTGTGGCCATACTAAAAAAGTATTTTATTGGCCAAAACTGACAAGATGTTGGATAATATCGAGATCTTGCACTTCTGTGCCATCACCAAGCCAAACATCAAGAAGAAATGCCTATACAGCACCGCTCCTTTACATCTCCTGGACCGGCCACAAGGAATCATCCATGGACCTCATCGGTCTCCCTTCTACCAATCATGATAACTGTGTATTTGTGTTTGTGGACAAATTTTTCTAAGATGAACATTGTCGGCTTGCAAGAAGAGCATCACAATGGAGGACACTACCAAACTCTTCTTTAAACGAGTATGTGTAAATTTTTGGAATCTCGGGAGACCATGGTCATGCCGGGACTGGGATAGAAGGTTGATCAACACGATACAGTGGAGCCTTTGGACATTATTAGACACTAAGCTCACTAAGTTGAATGAATTCCATCCCCGGACTCATGGCAGGACAAAGGTCATCAACGAAGATAATAGTGCACATCATACTCATGTAAAAATACAAGCATCACGAGGCTTAGGATGACAACCTTCCTTATTTGAACCAAAACTATAATAGAGCTCTCCATAACTCGAATGGTGGTAGTCCTTTTCAAGTGGTTATGGATTTTGAAACATTGTGTGCGATTGATGTTGCCATGCCTCATGTGACTACACAAACGAGTCCACACATATGCAAAATATGGGGCTAATAAATCAACGGGTTTATTGAATTCATCCAACACATCTTAGCGGAGTGCATCACATCTTGGAAAATCCAATGCCAAGTACAAGCTTAACGCGTGATCAACATTGGGAGCCACACAAGTTTGACGTTCGAAGCGACAAAGTTTTGTTGCATTTGAAGAAATAACATCTTACCATAGCCCATCGGAGAAGCTCATTCCACTTTGATATGGGCCTTAAACCATCATCGAGGTTGTACGAAACCAATGATTTTGAGTAAATATTAACGCTTCTTCGCTACACCCGGTGCTCGTGTGGACACCTTGACCCTTACTTTCCACCATTCTTTGGACGCATCAAGCATTACAAAAAAACACACACCAAATAGATAAAGACACATCATGTAACATGCAAATGAGATCATGGACATGTATATCGATAAAAATTGCTAACGAGAAGATACGATTTGTACCGGAGTTGTCAAAAGTTTCCCAGCTCCTTTTCACCAAGGCAAGTGGCTCACACAGGACCAAGTTCGAGCGGTTGCCCATCTCATGGAGGCATTCAATGCAATGGACACCATTTCTTACTAAGAGGAGAAGTTGATCAAGGTGAATGTTGGTGGCCACCCACCTATCCCACCTATACCCCTACCATTTATTTCTTTAATTTTCCTTAATTGTAGCATATTTTATTATTTTTAGTATTTTTTCGGATCCTAAAATTCCCGAGCCGTTTGACGCCTAAACAGCATATTTTTGGAAAGGAAAAATAATAGCCTATGGCATGGTTTTTAGTTAGAAGTTTTAGTCCTCAGACATTCATTTTCAGCAAGGTATCATATGCATCAAATAAATATCATATGCCAAGGTTACGTACGAGAAATTTATGTGCCATTTTACCCTAACGAGGCCCATGGACTTTTGGTGCTTCATCTCCTAGGGTTAGGTTCTTGGATATTTGGGGTTTTCCATTATTTATCAATAATAAATAGGCCTTAGGACTCAAAATTGTAACACATTTCATAAGGCATGTAGCCAACACATGCCTTCTCGGAAGATAAGCTACCATTGCAGGCTAGTTTGTTCCATTACGTAACAAACATTTTCGGTACTTTGTTATTAATGAATTAAAGTTTTTTTTTCACTATATATATATGTGTGTGTGTTTTTACTTCTATATGTATTCATTTTGTTCCTTCATAAAAATACGTATCAACACGGTACCCTTCCCTCTCATTTATTAGTGAGACAAAGAGGATACCGAGGTTGAAAGCTCTATCTTATCGGTTAGTCACACGGAGAGTGATTTTTATAAAGCACCATAATGGGGTCCTACTCGAGATGATTGGAAGAATGAGATTCGGAAAGAGGATCTTGCTGACCTCCATGACGGACCAACCGGAGGGAAATTTCATGGGTGACTGCTGGGCCGCCAAAGTTGTATGGGACCAACTTCTGTTGGCCCACAAGTTTCAAATATGCTAACAACTATGCTCACAAGTGTCTATTTTTTTAGAAATGTGTTGGCCCTAGAGGAAATTTAAACGGGTAGACAACTGCGACACACAAATTTATGTGGAACAATTTACTGTGGCCCACAAGTTTCAAATATGCTAACAAATATGCTCACAAGTGTCTGTTTTTAGAAATGTGTTGGGTGAGAAATGAGGTCAAATTTACTTCCATTCCATCCCATCATTGTAGAAGAACCATTCCAACAATGGGGCTTGTATATGTTGTCAATGAGATATTTCCACACTCATCGAAGCAACACCACTATTTCTCCTTTGCTATAGGTTACTTCACATGGTGGATAGTGTTTCATCTAAATAAAGTGAATGATCGAAGTCATTAGCTTCCTCAGCGAATATTATCACCGGAGTTCGACATTAAAACCACTTGTGTTTTATAATGCAACATATTTCTCATCGCTTAAGCTTAATTATTTTTCATTTTAAAATGACATTGTGTTGAAACAATAGGCTAACTACTACCCATAGGAAAATGGTCGTGTTGATTCAACCAATAAGAACATATACGCATCATTAAAAATATCATCTTCTTTTAAAAAATTAACTAGCATATTGCTTTGATGAACACTCTATGGGTTGAATATGTCATGCATAAACCTTCTGTAGTACTTCTCCTTACTTCCTATTCTATCGGAAAATAATCCATCTTATCTACGAAAATTTACCTACCTTCCCTTCAACTATCATAAGAATATCGGGGTAAGCCTTGTATCTTGGTTCAATGTAGGATAGACGCTCTTTATAAGTTACGAGAAGAAAGAAAGAAAGAAAAAAAACTACCCTTCGCCAATAGTAACAAGATATGGTTTGATAAGAAGTTTGCGAGGGGAAAAAGGAATTCGGTGAGGGTGACACAGTATTGAAGTGGGGAAAAATCCCATGAAGAGAAGGAAACACTCTAAGTTCTAGTCCACATGGATCATACCATTTGTTTTTCATGAGAAGATTGGCCATGCCTTATCATCTCAGTATTTGGATAGGAATACCGGCTCCCTTCCTATAAATGGAAAATATTTGAAACAATATTATCAATGAAAATCTAGGGCTATGCCCTATCCTATGTACATATTCTCATTTGCCTTTTATTTCCGCTGTTTTCGGTTTGTCTTTGTTCATGTGAATAAGCATCGTGTATGCAAGTGTGTTTCTCGTTCCAATTTATGTGGAAATTTTGAAAAGGAGCTTTGTGACATTGCAAAATTTTGCTAGTCCCGTAGTCCTTCTTCATTTTGGTTCCTTACCTTTTTGGTTTATGATGTTCTAATGGAAAATATGATCATTTTGTAAGGAAATATTTACGCTTCGAACCATGATATCTGTATCTATTCTGAAAACCTCATTCCTACGGTTGGTTATTTATGTTTCGGTGTTGTACATGTTGATATGATCAAGTATAGAAGTACAAGGGGAATATATTAATGATCAGCATACTATCAGAGGTTTTATATGTTCTGAAGGAACAAACTCTTCTTGTCTCCAGCCAAGTGGGATCACCTCATCCACCACATGAAATAAATAAATTTCTAGAACAATCCTATTCAACAAATAACTAAAATGAAAGAAGAAAGGCTTCATGTGCATGGAGAGGGTGAAGTAAGTAACTCGCTAGGGTACTATCAAGCTACTTTGAGGAAATGAATAAATTCTTGTGTTCCCAAAGTCACTCTACCATGGTATTGTCCGAGTTAAACTTGGAAATGGACAACACTAGAGATGAAATCTCATACTCTAAATATATTAATGGTAGTTACATTACGCTTCTCCTAAATTCAGACATTGTGATGTGATGGCCTTATGATTGTTTCAATCAAAAAATATGTTGAATATGGGACTATGTTTATACATGAGGTAGGGTTAGCAATCCAAATTAATCTACATAGTGAATCAATACTTCACGAGCAACTATACCCTTCACAGAACGTAGACCAAGGCAAAGAAGTTAGAAATTCAACCAATGTGTCACCAAGTGTTGTCATTGCTACAACACCACAAAATTTTGGCCTACACATCTAAATTTCGGAGCCTAACTTTAATTTTCTTGATGTCTTTTCTAGTATTAAGAAGTCATTACACGTGTTTTCTCTAAGTATCCTAGTCTCGTTTGGAAGAAAATAAAAGCGTCACCTTTTAGAATGGAAAAGCGTCGCATATCGCACAAATGTATTTTTTGGTTTGTTTCGAGGTAATATCGATTCTAATTAATCATGCCATATCATCTAGACATGTATCACAATCACTCCCAAGTTTTCAAGCGTTATCACACAAGTGTTTTGTTGTCATGTAAAGTGTACGTTTAGTGTCGCACTTGGGGGAAGGTTTGTCTCATTGTTGTTGCATTGGGGGAATTATGTTTTTCATGTGTTTTGAGTGATCAGTATGTTGGGTAATTAACTATTATAAGTGTGTGATCACACTCGAATTTTCCTTGTTCACTTCGGCCTTACTAATCCCACAAAATCCAAAAAAATCCTTCACCGAGCAACTTGACACTCACTGCACGTTCCTAAGCTGTGCATTGCAGTCTCATGCCTCAAGCTCGGACCTTGAATCTTAAAACTATGCAATGTGTAGTTCTTTCCTTCTAGAACTATGCATTGTGCGGTCTTAGTGTTGACCTTGAACGAGATCTAGAAGCTGTGCATCCGCTACCTTCCATACACCTTCTTCACTGCACTTTGCGGTCTCAAAACAAGCCTCCGGCTTGACCTCTTGAGCGTGCAATTTTGCAAACCATAGGCCTACTGTCCCTCTAGAGAAGCACGTGATCGAAACCTCAAAGCCTCGAAGCCTTCAATCCTCGCACTCCTTGAACCCCTAAAATATGTAGTTTTCTTGTTTCTTGCGTGCATGAATTGTGCACTACGTAGTCTTACGGATCGATCCTGGACCATTATCTCTGATTTGACGCGTGCAATCCTTTAACTAATATCTCAAAACAACAACCGGTTCCGGCTCGGTGAATGGTTTCCTTGGCTCCATGTAAGACTAGGGTTTTATCATCTTGATGTCATCTTATCATGAGTGTATTTCAGTTGTAGGTATTATATATTGGCTATTGATAGGATGCTAATGAATGAGATGAAGAAGGAGACCCTACTAGAATACACCTTTGTAGGCCCGGAAAGACAAGTTGATTAATAAATAAAGGACACCATATTGCGAAAAAAAAATAGAGATCCAAGGTCGTATTGAAGCTCCCTACCTTCAAGCCTTGTGAAGGAAGAAAGAAGAACATGTTCCATCTTTCAATAAGACTTTCAAAGATAGCAACAACAAGAGTGACTTGATATTTCCATATCATCATGTAGTCCATGTTATATTGTCATGTCTTTTCATGTATTTTGAAGGTTTCATGTCAAATTGTATATGATTCATCATTTTCCACATCATTTATGGGTTCTGTGATTTCAATATGTGGAAATGTAATGTAAAGTGGAAGTCCAAGGATCATATATAGAATGTGAAAAGTCATGAAGGAGTCAAAAGGTCATGGGGAAGTCAAACGAGTTGCTGAGGGTAGTCTAAGAGTCACAAGGGAGGTGAATGGCCACCCCATTTGTTATATATACACCCTCATAACTCATGCAGTAAAATTTTCACCTTGTTTCCTCTAGTATTAGGAATTAGAGAGAAAATAGTTATTTTGGAGGAGAAAGTGGTTGCTCTAACACTCCACTATTGGAGCTAGTGGTGTTCATTGTGCGATGTATCTTGGAAAATTTTCTTAATTTCGAAGCTCATTGATACAACACACTTTCGTGCAAATGTCATAAATATTGCAAAGGTTTATATTCTTTGAATGTTTGCGATGTATGTTATTTTCATACGCCAGTAGTAAGGAAATTGAACTATTTTTTTGTCTTTGGTACTCATCTTGTTGAAGGTGTTGTATATGTTTTAATAATCACTCCTTATATGTGAACTATTTCGATAGTTGATCAATAATTCATTCATATGTATATGCTCGTGTGCCTTTACTAGATGAGTATTATTACTTTTATTTAAGGCACACTTTCCTTTCTCTTTCGGTAGAAGAACCTTGATAAATTACACAGTTGAATATTCCATGAGGCATACTCACTTGTTCATTTGAAAGAACATGTGCATTACTCTCTTGTGTTGACCATTGTAGCCAAGGAAAATATCTAAGAACATATGGAAGTCGGGCCTTATTTCCGAAGGGCTCCCACCCAAAATGGTGTGAATTCTAATTGGGAAGCTTCATCGGGGGGAGACCCCCTCACATGTTAAGTGTCTAAGAGCGTCAATGCATCATAGGTGACCTATAATTTTTCCTCTCTCCCCCACGTAGATGTTTAATTTTATGGACCATATTTGACATCCATATAATTTATTTCACTTTTTCAACATTTACTCAACATATTCATCATTAACCATTAACAATAGAGTACCAACAATGTTAATTTTTCTTAGGGATATAATTCTATACTATAGATAATTTCATTTTAAAACATTTTCAACATTTCACATTTCATAAACCCCATATTATCATAAGAATTTTTTTCACAAGAAATAATATATTGAATTTCATTAATAATAAAACTTGTTACAATTGCATAATTCTAAAACTTAGTATTCCCATGTCATTGATTCAATATAAATGGAAAAACATCCAAAAAGACAGAGAGGAAAAATAGAGCAACACTCAACATGGAGTAAATTTGCAGCAAGCACACCAATGACCCCAACAAAAAGTGATAACAAGAAATCCACGTCTATAAAATCATACAACAATTCCATTTAAAACTAAAGTGAAGAAACATAACATTGAGTTCGGGAAGGAACAAAGACAAAAATATATACCAATAACGGTGCAAAAAAATAATCATAGGTTTGTCATGATATTTCGATCTGGGAGCTCAACATATCTCCTTCATATCTCTAACATAATATTTTCTCATATCACAAATAAGAAGGCCCAAAGAGGCCATTTTCAAACCAAATAGTGAGTCTCATTAGTGCATTGTTACATAGGACCGAGGCCCATTAGGGTGTTGTTACACCAAAACAAAAAAATGTGGCTCGCACTCAAGCCACTCAATCCTTCTTCTATCCCCATGGATTTTTAACCTCGTCCTTGTTGATGTGTCTTCTTCCTCCTGAGTACAACAAGCATAGGGGTAAATGGAGAACCTGGTTTCCTTAAAGCTCTTTGAATAGACTAGGAGGAATTAGCCACATCCCCCCTCCCCACATTCATGCTATTAGAAAGAGAAACATGACCACGATGTTGCTCTAGGTCTAAGTCTCATGCCTATCCACGACCATTGATCTCTTATCCCTATTGTACCTACTCCTTCATTTGGCGAGTAGTGGGAAAATTTTGGTCTTCTTGCATTCTTCAAGATACTCCAAGGGTTACTAGGGGTGGGGGGTGGCTCGAGCTTTCCAACCAACCATCGTGTTTCCTAAAAGTGATTCGAGCTCCTTCTACTACCAGAACATGGATTCATCTCGATTTCAAGTAACATTTAGGGGTAAGGCCCCCTGTCCTTCCATTGACGAGGGCATAATCTGTCTACTACTACAACTCTAGAGTGTGAATTGTCCTAACATGGATTACTGCTATATTGACTCACAAAGATATCCTTCAAGGGATATCGGGCTAGACTTCTTGGTGAAACAAGGCGCTACTTTTTATTGAAGCATACCAAAATTTCCTTGCTTCACTAAAATGCACCCTCGAGGCTTCATTTATTGGCAATATGATTGATTAAAATTGTAAATTGTTTATTCAATGATTTTATACACTTTTACATTGCTATATATTTACTTTGAGCTTAAGTATGTATACTTTAGGTTTTAATACGACATTCTAAGTTTTTCTTTGACTTTCCTTATGTGAAAGTTATGTATAAGTGGGAAACATAGTTATGTAGGATATTTTTAGGACATGATGCAATGTTATATCCTAAGGTTAGGAATTTTCCAATCATGTCCCATTTTACAAATTTCATTACCAAGAGTGTAATTTGATTTGGTTTAAAGTGCATATATTTTCTAGCGCTTGATCTGATGGCATACATGATAGTTGTTATTAAATAGACTTGGATTTAGGTGTGTAACATTTCCTTTATGAAAATGACTATGGTATTTTCATAAAATGATTTTATATTTAGGTTGGAAGATAATTATCACATGATCAATTAATTATAGCTCATGGTGTGCATTTATTTGAGGCCCAAAAAACATTGACTTTAACCATATGAAATTGATCCAATTTGGCATATTCTTGCACAACAAAACTTTCTATGTGAAAAATTAATGTTAATTATGAGTAAAATAGTACTCTCAAATTTTGAATCAATTCATTTTTTCCTTGAAATGAAGGTTGGACATGCATTTTTTGTGAAGTAGGCCAAAATTTTCTTACTTCACTAAAATGCACACCAAAACTTCATTTATTGGCCAATATGATTGATTCAAATTGTAGATTTTTTATTTAATTATTTTTCACACTTTTTAATTATTATATGTTTTACTTTGAACCTTAAATCATTTTTCTTCATATTTCATATAACATTCCAATTTTTGCTTAACTTGCATTATGTGAAATTTGTATAGGTTTTTCTTCAACTTTTTGTTGGAATGAGAACAATTGTCCTTTTAATTTAGAGAAATAGTTTCAGCACTTCACATTAATTGTCAATCGAGATAGGTTTTATTATTCAAGGCTATTATGAAAAATATGTGCAAAGGGGAAATGGTGACTAGTTGATACGAAATGTGAGAACTTCTTATTTCTAATACGAGATGGTTTGTAGGGGCATTTACGGGATATGTCACCTTTAAAGGGATGAGATCCTAAAGCTTTACGGCCCTTCTGGACTACGCCTAAAGAAATAATAGAAGTATTCACTAATGATACGATAATGAAACTACTTGTTCTTTGGTTCAAAGGTATCCATTATCCATAAACTTATGTGTACGTGGTAAATGTGTTTTGCGGTGGAGCAAAATGCTTTTGGTGAATTTTTGGTATTTTTGTGTGTAGGAGGCTTATTTCTTTTTCTTGTTTAACATATTTAACTACGATGAAACACAAAAAATAAATCACATAATATAACACGAAGCATATGATAAGGCATTTAACCCACTCCTAGGCTACATCTGCTTGGGTCAAGGCCCCTAAATGGGCATGTCCTTGCTCTTATTATGCTCAAATTTGTTAATACGGTGATCGAGAACGCCTAAACGGGAAAAATAAGTTGTGAAAATGAGTTCAGAGCATAAAAAAGTAAATATAGGCTTTTGTTTCACCTCCAAAGGTTAACCACGGTAATGCGGCTCAACCTCTTAGGCTGATGGCTCTCAAGCTTCTCTGTAGAAAAAATTACACAGAAAGATGATCTCTACATTGCCTCCCGAGCACCATTGGCTTTGGAACGCTCAAATTACCCAAAGTAGACTCTTGGTTCACCTCAAATGGTCAACCACGTACAAACACAACATCAACCCCCAAAGTGGCCCTGGTGGCTCAAAAACTTCTCAGCTAAATGAAGATCTGCTCCAATGGCTACGAAACTTTGTCTCAATGGATTCAAACGCTGAGAAGACCCAAAAATCAAGAAAAAATTCACTCAAAGAATTTCCCAGCAAAGTTATGTCAAGTAGAAGTTTTTTTCCAATGTTAGGCAAAAATCCCACAAAGGTGGGCCAAATTTAGTTAAGCTGTGAGTTAAATTTGGAAAATCCGCCTAAATTAATTAGGCGCTCAAAATTTGGCGGGCGGTTAACTAACTATAATATTAAATGTTGGTGTGGTCATGTTCACATGCCGGGCGGTTAGGTCGGAGTTAACAATTCGCATTTAATCTCCTAAAACGTGGCATAATCTGTTTGGTGGTCACATTGAGGATTACAAAGTTGGACGGTTGGCAACTACGTTTGGTAGGGCATTTGGTCCATACGTGGTGGTCTTATGGAATGGGGGGGGCTTAACGAGCCACTACAACCTCCGCTCCCAATATATATGCCACGTAATCTACACGTGACTTTACCATGAAACCTTTGACATATGCCACGTAACATATGCATTGTATGCCATTTCATATGATAATTAAACCTTTGACTTAACATTTGGGTTTTTATGTTAATAATTTGAATTTAATTAATAAATGTGTGGATTAATTAATTTAATTAAAGTTTTTAATATTTAATAAATATATATATATATATATATATAACATTAATTAAAAAAAAAAAAAAATTTCAACACATAAATTTATAAATTCCCTTTCAACATTAGAGATTATTGGGCGATTTCAAAGTGAAATAACTTCTTCATACGGTAATGGATTTGAGTGTAGTTCACGGCACCGGATCGATATCGCCGAGGCCTAATAGGTAGCTCAAGTTCCAACCAATTTTTGAGCAAATAAATTTTTGAGCATTTTTCCAATAGGACATGATCACACAGTCACTAGTGCTAATGAATACCAAACTCAATAGTTGTAATCACACTCTCAACAATTCAACACTCTCGTTATTAAACTCTCAAACCTTGTTCACACTCTCAAGAAATAAACACACAATGAAAAATAAAACTACTTTCATCACATTGTCACTCTTATTTAGAAAATAACAACAACTTATTGAAAACCATTTTCTCAATAAATGTTGAAACACCCATTCAAATGAAATGAACACACCATCAAGCTATAACAAAAATTAAATCATTGTCACACTAAAGGGATATTTCCAAGACCTATGTTGTTACAAAATACATAGGTTAGGATTTCTAATCATTAAAGCATCAACAAGACTAATAATAACAATCAAAAAAATCACACATGAATTATAATTGAGAGGAAATAAATCAAACAACTACGGTACCTTCCTAACTTGATGATCTGCTAAGAAGTAGGGCCCTTCCTTCAGTAGCGAGGGGTGGTACACTACACAATACACAAGTTAGTCAATAGAAATGTATGGCACTATGAATTATTGAGATTTAATGAAACATACAAGATTACAATGTTGGTGCTCTTCCCCTCTATCATTTGTCTATATGTTTCTCAGTATTTCTATCTCATGTGGGCATAAGCACACCTCTTTATAATTTCAAATTCCAACAATAAGTTCATAATGAGAATATCTCGATTCTCATGTGATACAATTTGAGAAAAAATATTAAAATTTTGATAACAATTTCCAAGGCTAAGGAAAAGCTTTAACAACTTTTCCAAATTAAAATAATTATAAATAGAAAATTCTCGATGTTTCTGAAAATTTCACAAAAAAAATATGGGCTTCAATAGGCCCCAACATAAAAATGTAGCTCATCCTCGAGCCATTCGGTCCTCCTTCTATCCCCATGGATATAGTAACCTTTTCCCTTGCGGGTTGTCTTGATACTTTGGTAAAGCAACTAAAGGGGTGATCGAGGCGATAGCTATGGAGCTCTTAAAACATCCTAGGAGGAGAGTTCCACGTCCCCCCTCCCCATAGTAGTATGCTTGGAAAAATAATCCTTACCACCAATGTTTGTCCGGGGCCAAGTTCTACATCTGTCCTAACCATTTCCCCTTCTTCTTTATACACTGCTCCTTCCTCTAGCAAGCGGTGGATAGATTTCAATCCTCTAGTGTTCTCCATTATTTACTAACATTTATTAGAATTGTTGCATGTTTTACATCATTGGAATGATATCTTAGTTATAACCTAATTGAAATTTGATTATGGTATATATGTGCATTTTGATATAATGTACTATGATTATGGTTCTATTTCATATGTTGTAATAATATAAATATAATAAAGAAATTTAAATATTTCATGAAAGAAATAATAAATTTTCATTTTGAATGTTTTTCACAATACGGGTCTTCCGAGAAGATCCATTTTATCTTGAGATTGATCTAGATTATGTTGGATATTTGGTGCAAACATTGGAGAGACGATGATGATGGGAGTAGATCGAGAGGACACCAAATGAGATGATGATGATGATGAAATTGATGATCATGATAGAGATGATGATGATGATGATGAGAAATATGCGGTAGTATCCGAGTTACATTGATCATATAAACTCCATCATGGTTCATTGTTGAAGAAATGTTATGATGCCTCTTTTCATGTTTATTATCATATGTATCATTTTCACTGCCGGTGCCATATTGAGTTGTATCATTTTTACTTATATAATTTGGACATGTATTATATGGGCCCACATTATGTGTAGGTAGTAACAGAGACCAAACATTTTTTTTATTAATAATAATATATCGTTATAATTTAAAAAAATTATCTTGTTATTTTATTCCAATGTTGTGGTGTCATATGTACTTTAGAAGCTTGAAAAGGGATACGCTCTGGAAAATATCTATGATGTGAATTTGGGCTGCATTATGTATCTAGTGAGGAGCAACAATTTTGTTTATTAATAATATAAAAAGCTTATTGGTTATAGTTAAAATAAAATGTTGTTATTTTATATGGATGTCCATTTCCCTAAAAAACATTTATAATGGTATGCTATAAAATACTTCAAATGAAATATGAATTACTCTATAATCATATAATTTATTTAAGAGGCATGATATACTTAACTAATTTAATTGAAATAAAAAAAATTAAATTAATAAATGGAAGCTATAAATGAAGCATCATGAGTTGTTAAAATGGAAAAAAGGTGTGGCTCTAAAATGGAAGTAAATTTAGAGCACTAAATTGGAAGCCATACTTGAAAGAGCATTCTTAGTTTAAATAGGAAGCTAAATTGATTGTTTAACGAAGCAAAAATAGAGGCCAATTAAGAAAGCGAATCAACACTAAAAGGAAGCAAACCATGGACACGAAAAATAAACAAACCCGGGTGCTAAACGGAAACAAACCTTCCAACTAAAAAGGAAAAGAAAAGGATGAGGCTAATAGGGAATAAATTCTAGATACAAAAAATAAGCAACAATGGAAGCAAAGCCCCGGAAGAACAGAACAAATCTTGGAAGAAAAACTTGGTGTTACACAAGAAGCGAAAAAAAACCAATTAAGGTAGCAAAAAAAAGAAGTAATAATGGAAGCAATAATAGTAGCCAAACTTGGTGTTACCTAAGAAGAAAAAAATAGAAAAAAATTAGGAGTAGCAAACAAAGAAGTAATAATGGAAGAAATATTAGAAGCCGAACTTGGTGTTCCTTATAAAACAAACAAATAATCCATTGAAGTAACAAACCAAGTAATAATGAAAACAATATTTGAAGTAACAAAAAGCCTTATAATGGAAGCCATATTAGAAGCTAAATAAGATGCCATAATGGAATAAAATATAGATGAAATAAGTGATGCCATATTGGAAGAAAAACTTGATGCTATGAGATGTTATAATGGAAGCATAACTTGGCGTTAGGAAGCCAAAAGGAAGTTATTTTCGATGCCATGCCAAAAGCAAAACATGAAGCACAATTGGAGAAAAACTAGAGAAGTAACAATTGATGCAACAATGGAAACAATAATGGAAGAAATGGTTTGGTGCTATTCCCGGTGTTATTCACGATGCCCAAGTGAAGATGGTCGTTTGTCTTTGTGTTTTATGATTCCAAGTGAAGCCAATTCACATGCTCAAAAAACAACGGATTACGGTGTTATTTCTAGCGCTAATATCATGTTTTTTTGTAGTGCATGGCGTCACAATATATTATTGAAGTGGCAGTAGAATTGAAAAACGAGGGCCTACCGGATGGTCTAATCACATGGTACCACGTGGTACCACCAAATACGTCAAGTGGCCTTGGGATGTGTGTAACCACCAATTTGTCTCATGCACATGTTTTTGGAAAAAATTATATGCTTGGCTCATTTTTATATATGGTTAATCCCATATATAATATATGCAAATAATTGTTTCATCATATACCAAAGGGGATTCTGAGGGTTTGAACCCAATACCTCCCAACCACGAGTTCTATTAATCACATGCCAACCAGCTACACCCAATTGGGGCCTTGTTAATTATGCCCTCCCATATTGTATTTAAACCTCTCCAAGACATGGATTTGGGCAACCAAGAGAGGTGGAACCATGAAGAATGAAACAATGCATAGGAGTAGGAGCCTCGTGTAGTGGAACTATGCAAAGTGGACAAAAATTATGAGGGGAATATCCCACAAAATATTCAGAGAATATTCCTGGGGAATATACTAAAAAGATTCTTATGGAATCTTGAAGATTCAAAAAGGGGTATAGAGGTGAAGCTTCGAGGACCATATGAATTTTGTACTCATTTTACTCAAATTTCTGAGAATTCAACGTTGATAAAAATAGATATTTGAAGCGATATATACGAGGGGCTCATGACAAAAACCCATGTTTCCATTAATGTTCGGCATGAGATTCAAGGGAACCTTGCAAATGTTAAAAGGTGGTCATGTTTATATTCTAAAGTTTCAAAATTCTAAGACGGGGGTATGGATTATTTTGCGGTTTGAGTAGCAAAATTTAGAGCTCATGGTTGGAGCTCATTTACGATCATTGTGTGGCACACTTATAAGGGCAAGGTTACACTCCTCGAAATATGATCGAGTTCTGACCAAAATTCACATAATCATGAGAACAACATGTTGATGATGTGTTATTCGTGTCTTGAGCAAAAAATTGGTTTCCTTGGCATGAGAATAGATGCTCAAAAGATTTAGCCATTTATGGTTTTTTGTCTCTTTTTTAATATTGCAGAAGGGATGAATGAATGTTGCATGTTCTAGTGATATTTATATGCTACAACAAAACAAAAAGATTTGACTCATTGAAATTCATCATTTGAGCCTTTGCATGAAAACTAAGGTGAATTCGTGCTAAAAATGCCATTTTTACACTTCGTCGGAAAAGTAGTCATGTTTTAGAGTCATTGGTCTTAGAATTGTGAGACTAGTGTGATGGCGATGAGTATGATTTAATTTTAACATAAGATTCAAGAGGACCTATTGCCACTTTATGTGAGTCCAGTTATGTCATGCTTATGAGAGATCATCCCATTCAAAGGAGATCATCTCTTAGATACATGGCCACATGCTTGTGAACAATGGATTTTTGAATGAGAGCATCTCTTGATACGCCATCGTTGTAGGATTTTTACTTCCATTTGATTATGTGAGGAATTTATCCCTTTGTGAAAGAGAGTATTTTTGAAAAAGTAATGAAGTGGTTCTGTGGTCGTGACCCAGAAGACGTAGCCCACACTAGGTGAACTCTGTTACAAACTTGGCTGATATATTCCCTTTTTGTGTTTGGTATCTTGTGTCTTGTTTATTATCCATGGTTTTCTATATTTTGCAAATACGTTGAGATGCATTAAGTGATAATAAAAGAGATAGAAAAACATAGTTAAATTATGTTTAATTCAAATTGGTTGAGCCTTCAAATGCAATAAAGATAAATTAAAAATGGTCATATAAATATAATCCTTTTAAGTGAGGCAAATCCCGGATCAACTTTGTATGAGAGGTTCACTCTCGATCATATAATTTGATTATATATATATTTATATGGAAAATCCCGAGATCAACTTTATATGGGAGATTCACTCTCAATCATATATATATACCATGGTTTAGGTGTATTTTTAGCGAAATCTTGAATTGTCAAAGGAAATATATGCATGTATAATTTACCATGATTATGTTTGAAATCTAATAATTTGGCGCCTTTAATAAACAAACTCTTTCAATCTCTAAATACGTATATCGGAAACCAATTGTGAGTTGGGTTATAACGTTTATGCATATATTTTTGGGGTTTCCATTGGAAATCCCAAGTTTCAATATGAAAATCATTTAAATTTATAATCACGGTCATGCGACTTTTTAGTTTGGAATCATAATAAAAACAATTATATGGTGTTGATATCCCCATACACCTTTGAAGCTAACCCGACGGAAATTTTGAAAGTCATATCATCCTTGTAATTTATCATGCATTTGACAAATAGGTCTATTGAACGATGGTTGGTGCTATTGTTTTTGGTGGGTAGTCAAATATATTTTTCAAAAATTTAATTATATAAAATTAAGATAAAAAAATCCGAATTAGTAGTATTGTCATTGATTTTGACCATGGAAATGATGTACCATCACAAGAAAGAGCCAAAGGAAGCTCGAGACAATCCATTCTATACAAGTAGTATCCGAAAGAATAGTTGGATACTAAGAGCGCCTATAACATTCAATTAAAGAAATAAGAAGCTCATAAGAGTAATACCCCCAAAAGAGCACATGCGACATATTTGAGTGCATTTTTATTATTTCTTGCTAAAAGCAAAGACTTGACAATTGATTTTAATGTTGATTACTATTAGTTATGTATTGATCCAATTCGAGTTAAAGTTATAAGGTTTAATTTTTGAAAAAAAATATTTATTTTTCAATATTCTTGATATTTTCAAACATTTGATTGAACCATAACTTTGAAAGTCTTTATTGCAACCTTTATGTCGTGCGGATAATTGCCTCATATTTTTTTGTCATAATTTACGCGGATGGAATTACCAATATTTTTAACATGATTTTTAAATATTTGTGCAATAATTTTTTTATTATTAAAGCTTCACACGAAACCACCTAAAATTAGAATCCATCAAAATATCCCATACTAACATAAATAACCTATTTACCATCGAGTTAGTTCCCAACATAATTTAAGCAAGAATTTACATAAAAAATAAATAAGAACAAGATCGAAATAAATATACATACGAGGAAGTTCTATTTAATGCTTTGACATGTAAAAGTGTAAATGTGAAAACTTAGTAACTATAATTAGGTTAAATTCATTATCTAGTAAATTTAAAGAAATCCAGCATTATTTTTATAGTGTTTAAATTGTGTAGAATTTAATTTGTGTGATTTTTTTAAACATCCAATATATTTAATGAATAATCTATTTTTTAATCTGGGATAAATAAAAAGGATTAAATAATGTTTGTGATATTTTTGATAAAAATAATGAAATAAAAAAAGAGAAAGTGAATTATGAAATCTATTAAAAATTTAGTTAATATAATTGTTTGTCTAGTTTGGTTATGTTTGTTGATACCTTCCACAGCCATATGGTTATACTCCGTGTGAGACACAGATCACATACTTTAAAAACAAAAAATCAAAATATAAGCAATTAACCCACTCAGTCTTATCTGGATGTTGATACTTTGAATAGGAATACGAATAGTGAATATATAAGAATTGTCAAACAATTTAATCGCTACTAATGAATAATTGTGAAAGAAGTGAGATCTATATTTATAGAGAGAAATTCAAAAGAGTAACCTTGGTGGAGGGTAGTATGAGGATCCACTACGAAAAAAAGGAAAAGGAAAGTATAAGAAGTAAATGACTCGACACGGGCGAAGGTCATCATGTTGGGACTAAGAAAAGAGGCTAAACGAGAATGATACAAAAAATAGGTAAGAAATGTATATTATTGTTGCAGGCACTAGTATAGAGAAGTAGATGACTCCAGAGAGGCTTGGGTCATCATGTTAGGATGAAGGAGTGAAACGCGAATGATAACAAAATAGGTAAGGAATGCATATTGTTGTTAAAAGTACTTTCATCAACCAAGGCATATATATTATATTATGAATTTTTTCTTGATTGAAAATTTTTGAATTGGTAGAAGTTGTATGGGATGCGACAATATATTCTAGCAAAAAATAACTATAAATTATTAGGCAAAAATAACAACAAATTATTAGGCAAAAACTAACCCAGAACTTGATATCGATTTAACTAATATTTTAATTTTTTATTAGTTTTAGCAATGAAAAAAATTCTGATAAAGACAAAAGTATTTATAAAAGAAGAATTGATGATCATCCACGCTTTTGTATACCTACCTTTTAATATGAAAATTTCATAGTAGCATATTTATTTGGTTGTTTTGGAGTCTTTTTTTCTTATTCCAATTGCATTGCTTTGACTTCTGATACGAAACATGCATTTGTTACGAAATGGAACTAGAAGAATGAGGATGAAGAAGAGTGTTTAGAATTGGAGTACTTTAGCTGCATATATAGTTTACATTTACACACAAAAACACAAAGACACAAATTTTAATCCAATCCATTCTATACTCACAAATAAAATTATGGGTTTGGACAAACATTATATACTCTATGGATATATAGAATACGGTTATGTGGGATTGAGAACAAAAAAATGTTTATATTTGCATTAAGTATTTTTTTCTCATTTTTTTGGTTTGTAAAGTATATATTTTTATGTATATAAATTTTCCTTTAAGATATATTATTAGTTGAAGTTATCTATAGGTTTTCTAACTCTATGTAAGATAGATAACTTTTGTTTAGCGTAAATAATTTTTATTTGTATTTATTTGTATTTTATGATTAAATTTGATAATATATATAATAAATTAACGTTTGTCTTCTAAACTTAGATTAATTAGTTTGTATTTTAATACATAATTGTTTTTCTAAACACAATTTGTTAATGTTTTCAACTTTATTCTATGATTTTTTAACTAACTCTATAACTCATACAACAACTATACAAAATTGTTTGTTGTTAATATTTTTTTTCATTTACTATTTATAGAAGAGATAACCTTCTTTGAGGATTCTTTAGCGAGCTATATAGCTTACACAAAAACCATATAAATTTGTTGTTGTTACTATTTTTTTATTTTCCATTTATTATGTATAAAATAGAGGACTTTCATACTCATGGTTATCTATTTCTCTACAGAGTTTTAACAATAACAATGATATTACCTCAAAAGAAAATGTCACTATTATATGAAATGATTGTATTTTTATCACAAACAATTTTATGATTTGTTAATAACATAACATCATCCACATATATTAACAATAACAATGCATAATATCTCCTTTATTCTTTATGATTCAATTTTGTAACTAATTTATATATAAGTTTATATGTTAAATAGGAGACTTTCTTATTTTATTTCTATTCTAATTTGATTTTGAATGAATTCTTTCTAATTTTATCATTTATTGGAATCTTCAAATTTTACAAGAACAAGAAAGTAGCTCTTCTCCATTCTACTTGAATTTTTACTTTCTCCATTGTATTTTAAAGTAATTAGACAATGTATGATAATTTTAGAAAAACCAAAAAAGCCGGTAATAAATATTGTTTCTTAGTCTCTTTTTCAAAACATGGACAAATTATGAGATGTTCAATGGTTGAATGCTTAGGCCACACATGAAAAATCCCTCACAATTTCCATTATTAGTCCCGACTAGAAAAAAGTCTATCCCAAATTGAACAACACTATGTAATTATGCATTGTACTAAACAATTTTTTTAATTTAGATGCAACATACATTTAGTTGTATATGCACATAATGTAAATATGATTTGAAAAAGTCATACAAAAGTTACTACTTAATTACAAGATTTTGATTTTATTTTTGGGTCGAGAGGCACTCTACAACCTGTTGGAAATGTTGGCATTGATGGCAAAGGTGAAGACAAGAGCAACACCTAAACTATCCATAAGGCAAAAGAGACAGCGAGGTAGCAGAGACAGCAGAAGAAATAGAGGAATTAAAGCAGAAGCTACAAAAGAATTAGAGACAGAGCAGTGGAGTTGAAAGGGCCTGAAGGAGTGTAATACAGAGGCAGTGAATACAGAGGCAGAGCCGTTATCACAGCAGTAAAGGCAGAGGCAGAGTCGTGGAGGCAGAGGCAGAGACGTTAGCACAGCAGAGGCACATAAATTCCGAGAATCTTTACCAAGCCGAGCGTTATTTATATATATATAAATAAATTCTGAGAATCAGCTCCCCCACTCAAAGATACACTAAAGGTTGGAGCAGAACAAGGCGAGGACAGAACCGTTAGCGTGTACAGTTAACACAGAGGAAGACAATTCTTTTAAAAAGGGCGAAAACAGAAATTAGTGGAACAGAGATAAAGCCACAATATTAACAAAGGTTGTATTACAATAAAACGTTGAAGCATTGAACGGAACCTTGGAGCAGAAGCTGAACGGAACCTAGAGTAGAGAAGTGGAACTGTGACCGGATGAACAGTGAATGTGGTTTGGAGGAACAGTAAAAGCGATTTCTTGGGTTTCATCACACCGCTTTAGGCGAGTAAGTGGTAATCTTTGGTTGGGCAGCGATTCCATAGGATTGGTGACACGTGTCCCTAAACGAAATTGGAAAATCGTCGTTTAAAAGTGTGCCATCGCACGTTATACATCGACTAAAGACGCCGAGCGATATTGATATAGACCGTTGATCTAGAGGCTCAACATCTGACGGTGATCGCTCGCTGGACTTGGCCGAAGTTTAATGAAAGAGCCTGGAGGTTAACTAAGGTACGATGCATGCAGTTGATTGGTCTTTTGGTTGTATTGTGGGCCCGGGGCGGAGATATATGAAATGAATCTGGTTTATTAACTGTAGTACAAGGTCCGATGGAAAATATTAATAATGTTTATTAAATATTGTCGGGTTATTAAAATAAGGTGGAAGACTAAGGTTTCAAATCTATAAAAGATTGCCCGATTATCGATTGGACTCCGTTGTAATGGTTCCAATATTAAAGAACGCTGTAATATAGAACGTGGGTCAATATATGTACATGCTGAAGGTCAATTAATATGGTTTTAATAGCCAAAGTATTATGCGCCTTATATGAAACAGGGAAAATTTTAAGGGAAAATTTTAGCCCAAGGGAAAAATTTAAGGGGTTTTAGATTTTAGAGGGGCGAATTTTTTATATAAAACCTATTTTTTATAGTTTTGTATAAATAGCCCCAAAATTATTTTAAAAATAAATAATTATTATGTATTAGCCAAAAAAATAAGTGTGGATAAAACATGAAATGTTGGATTCGCCTTCGATTCACTGGTCTGTGATTTTATGGGGTTGTATACGCCCCCGATTTACTAAGTTGGAGGGTTTTGGATCTGTTTTCGCCCTTAATTTATGTTGATAATGCTGGTTTTGGGTTGTGTACGCCTCAGATTTACGATTTATGCTGATGATGCTGGATGATGCTGGTTTTGGGTTGCATATGCCCCAGATTTACAGGGCAATGGAGATTTACGGTGATGATGTTGGTTTTGGGTTGCATACGCCCATATTTACAGGGCAATGGAGGGTTTTGGGTGGATTTTTTTTGGAACCAGAGCTGAAGCCATACAATATCCAGTAATATTATGAAGTATTTTCATGTGCAGGGGTCCAGGTATACTGGTACATGTTCTTTCTTGGTTGGTTACCTTATTTACACTCTGGCAGCTGGTAGAGATGCATTAAATCATCCCAGGAAAGTGCTTCAATCGATATCACGAGTTAGCACAGCATGCGTTTGCAGAGAAGGTTGGCCTATGGATTCTTGTTCCCTCGAATTTGATGGTTGAAGTTGGTGTGAACATAGTTTATATGGTTACTGGTGGACAATCATTAAATAAATTTCACGAAACAGTGTGCAGAAGTTGTAAACCACTGAGGCAGTCTTACTGGATCCTCATTTTCAGTTGTATTCACTACCTTTTAGCACTGTTACCCAATCTGAGTTCTTTGGCAGGGGTCTCAATGGCTGCAGCACTTACGTCTCTATGGTATGCATTTTGAAATTTCATCGATAGAAGTCTATTAGTTTCTATTTCAGTAGACTATAATAGGAAATAGGTGGTATCCCTAGTACTACAACCTGTATTATTATTTGTTTATACCTAATTTGTGATATACTCTTTACTATCATTAGAGACACATACTATTTCAAAATCTCAAAGAGGGCAAGTATTTAGCTTTTCCAAAAATTTAAAGGACTAGACTTAGGGATGGAAATAGCTTGTAAACTCATTCCAATGTTTTTCTTTGACATTCATATGTTTTTTAAATGTCAAATATCATTTATTGATACAAGTATTGGATACTTTAGAAGTATGGTGGAAATGAACAGGAATCCAATTTTGACTTTGTTCATATGGATCTTGTGTAGCTACTCCACCATTGCTTGGGTAGCCTGCGTTTATCATGGTAGAGTGGAGGATGTAAGCTATGCGTATTTACATGAAACACCAGCCACCACAGTGTTTTGTGTTCTTAATTCCTTGGGAGTAATTGGATTTGCATATGCTGGACATAATGTTGCTCTGGAGATCCAAGCTACCATTCCTTCATTACCAGAAAGGTCATCTAAGATCCCCATGTGGGGGGGTGTTATGTTTGCATATTTTATTGTTGCTCTCTGTTACTTCCCAGTAGCTATAGTGGGTTACTAGGCCTTCGGTCAGACTGTTTCTGAAAATTTACTCTTGACACTAAAAAAACCAGATTGGCTCATTGCAGCAGCAAATATGATGGTGGGAATATATGTTATTGGAAGCTATCAGGCATTTTTCTAGTTGTTGAAATTATTGCTAGCACTATAGTACATTTTATACCAGCTCCAATAATTTGACTCTTAATTAATTTGCACCATTCAATCAAACAGTTTACTTCTTACCAACCACAAACAGTCATTTCTGTTTCCATGTCAAGGTTTGTGCTTTTGATATTGCCTCGTAAAATTGTAGGTTTTTGCTATACCAATATACGATGGGCTAGAAAGAGTGCTGGTAAACAAATTTAAGTTACCACTAGGACTATATATTCGCTTGGTTGTGCGACTTTCTTATGTTGGTGAGTGAAATTTGTTGCATATATCATCAAATTAGCAGTGACGTTTTCATTTCAGGGTTGCTCTTACTTATATTCTTACCTCAAGGACTGCTTTCACCACTTTCATTACTGTTACATAATAAATAACCAAATCCCCCTCATGGCTTCTTGTCCTTTGTCTTGTGAGCAGTTACCTTGCCTTTTGGGACCCTCTTCATTGAGCTCTTCTTCATCATGTCTAGAATCTCGCTGGGAAGGTTTTGTTATGTTTTTTATTTCCTATTTGTTGTTCTTGTCCTACTTCTTATTGTGTGTGTTGAGTCTTCGTGGGTCTTACATACATGCACCTAAGTGTGGAGGATTAGCAGTGGTGGTGGAATTCATTCTTTGACTCTGGCTCAGTTGCTCTCTATGTTTTCCTATATGTAATCAACTATCTGGTTTTTGATCTTCGCAGCTTGAGTGACCCATTTTCTGCAGTGCTTTTAGGGGTTTCGGTGGTGTAGCATGCCTTATCTATGAGTCCCTTCAAGGAAAATTATCTATGATCACCTCCAACAAGTATTCAGGATTCATGTGGGTCTGAGTTCAAGGAAATGCCTTTCTTTCTCCCTTCTAGCACAGCTATTTTCTTGCTTGCAGGCAAACATAGATTATATCCTGTTGGCGTGTTTAGGGGATTTTCTTGACTGCTTAGACGTATTATAGAGATAATTAAGGTCTTGTAAGGCTAACTAATAAGGTAAGGTGGCTAAATTAAGTTGAAGAAGCACCGGTTGGACTAGCACGCTCACTAGCAGCACCATCTATTGAACCAGCATCAGTACCAGCAGCGGGAGAAGTAAAGGTAGCTCGGGCAAAGGCAGTTGTTCATATATACGATGTAGATGCAAATGCAGATCCATACCCAGATATAGATCCATATGTTGTAGACCCAGAGTGAGTTACTTACCGAACAAACCCCCAAACAGATCTAGATGTAGTTTTTCTACAGCCCATAGCTCCCCTTCTAAGGTTCCATAAAAGAAAGACCTGGAAGCATCAAAGCAAGCATATTCACCATATCGAGAGGCAGAGGTGCTGGGAGAAGCAAGAGAAAAGCTCGATATGGGGGTAGAAGCAACATATAAAGCATAATCATGATCCAACCAAGCATCACCAGTAGCAGCACTAGTCTGTCCAGAAGGATTATTAGCAGCAGCTATAGAAAAGGTAGTTAAGGCAGAGGCACCACCTGCACCAACGGATTCTCCAGAGGCATAGGCGTTGAGGTGGGAGATCAATAGTTGCAACCGCAGTCTGGTTGCTTAACGGAACCATGCCTGTGTAGATTCAACTAGATGTGAGCCTTCTGATCCTCCGGTTCTCATTTCCACCCACAGGTAATGAAGGACTACTCAACCTCCCTCCATACTTGTTATTCACTGATACCGAGCCGAGGGCAATAAAACTCCCATAACATTAGTTATTTGACTATTGTTTAATCATAAGATGCTTCTAATCTATGTAAATACTATGGATAATTTGTAATTATGTACTAGGTGTTTAAATTAAATCCCTGAGAAGGAAAGGAAACTGGAAAACGTAATTCTGACTTAAACTAAACCTATTTATGTACCTTGAAGAGTAGAGCAGAGTAATTATTAATATGGAATGAATCCCACCATATTTAATTTTTGATACCTTTAAAATGATTGGAATTTGAGAGATTTATCATTTGACACTACTAATGAAATTTCCAAATCAAATATGGTAATATCATGATGGAAGGATACTTATAATGTTGGGCATGAATTGTCATACACCTATTTTTTGCTAATTGTGATGTATAATTCACAGTGAGTCTTTATGTACAGGCTTACCCAGGACCGCTAACAGGTGGAGTAGAAGCTGATGTGATGGCTGCAAATGAGCTGGAAACCCATGCATTCCTCCAGGCAAGCCATTATATTTATTTTTCTTTCTGAATTGATCTCAAGCTATAGAAAAATATCTATGTTCCCTTAATTTTATTTAGCAGGAAAAATTAAGATTAAGGACTGTTATGCACAGTTTTGCCTTTAATTGGGTAAATCTGGAATAAATATTAGATGTTTACCAACTCTTATGTATGTGTTACACCATTTTTTGGTCATCTAACTCTTCATCATTAGATGGACCCAAGTACACCATGTAAGACCAGTTTTACCCCAAGTAAAACTTCTTGTCTGTTGGATGCATGGAGCAAACTCTTTACTTTTCTGCTTAATGTCTTTCTATTTATAGATCTGTTTGTTGCAGCATTTTAACTCCTAATTGCAGATCTGAAGATGTTTTGCAGCCTCTATTGTTGTTAGGGCTATTAGTTATGCGTAGCTAAAGTGGTTCTTTTTCGTACACTTCGACGAAGAATTCATACTAACAAATGGCGACTCCACACGGGTTTTAAATTACGACCGCTGTCGTTTTTCATATTCTTGCATATCTGAAATTACCAGGCCCTAGGGCTTCTTTTTTAGTCGCTTAGTTTTTCTTTTTCATGTCATTTTTCTCACATAAAACCCTGTAAAATGTCCTAAAATTTCTAACTTCCGTGTGTTTCTGGCCCCATTGCGCAGGTAAGCCACAAGCATCGCCAGAACCGAGACGGCAACTTTTCAGAAAATCGCCGAAACTGAACGGGGGGTCGCACTTCGGGGCCCAAACCCGCGACCGGACGCACCTGGTCCGTTTCCCCCGCGACCAACTCGTATCAGGTCGGTAACTCAGACTCGCCTTTTTTCCAGCATTTTTCCGTACTTGTTCGTCGCGCTCCTCTCGTGGTTTTCTCAAACTTCTCCGTTCCCACCGCCTTGACCAAGATCTGATCTTTTTTTACTCATCTAAGTGGGAACCCAGCCCCTTAGGGCTTTAGTACCCTCCACTTTTTGTGGAAGAGTTTCAGCTGTTTCAGCCGTCGGTTTCAGAGCTTCAGCCCCCTCTTTTTCCAGATCTGTGACCTCACTTCCAGATCCTTTGAAATCAGCCTCTTTTCCTTTCAAATCACCTCTTGTCGTTTTGTTTGGACCTCCTCTAAAGGCCTCTGCCTTGCCCCCCCCCGGTTTTTTGCTGATTTCCCTTTTTCCAGCCACCTTGCCTCTGTCTCTTGGCTGTGATCTGCACCCCTTATCTGCAGCTTTATCCTCCGGAACTCTGTCCCCTTTGACCCTAGATCTGTTGAGCTTCCTTTGTGTGTGTTTCCATAGTTTTTCCCTTTCTTTTCAGCATAGTTTTGAGAGACCCACTTTCTTGGGTTTGATAGATGCACATGTAGCTGTTATTTTTCTGTTATTTCAGCATTTTTATTCTGTTCTCTGTAGGTTTATTTTCAGCTACGTTGCACACTTTTTTGCTCTCAACAACGGAAAGGGTTTAAAAATTAAAATTAACGCACACCACACACTGACCCTAAGTGAAGAAGCGCCTGGTTTACACCGCCTGGCAAAGACTCTAAAATCAATTGTCACCGCACCTTATCTGCCCTTGACCTTCTTAATTCTGTCCCTTTCTGCCCTTGTCGGTTTCCTTCTTCCTGTCATCATTGCGCCCCCAAGGCGCCGTTTCTGTGAGACTTCTGGCCTTCACCCTCGCTGGCCGTATCGACTCCGTTCGCACTCGTACTCTGCTACTCTTTTGGGCTACCGGTCCGCACTCCGACTCCTCTCCTGATTCATCGGGTCCCTCTTCTCCTTCCGGTTCTCCCGCTGTCACCTTCACCATGTCTGGATCAGGGCCTAATGCTAGCGGTTCTCCCGGCCCCAATACCGGCCCTACCTCTAGCGGAACCGTCACAACCACTATTCCGGCCACCCCTGTGCTGCCGTACATTGCAGGCCTCAGCCTCCCCGATTTCCATCAGTTGATTAATGACCCCATTCACCATAATACTACCTGGCCCGCTATGCCCACCAAGTTACCCTCCGATATCCCTAAGTTCGAGGGCCTTAATGGCGAAGACCCAACCAATCACGTCCGGTCTTTCCACATGTGGTGTTCCTCCAACTCCATTACCGATGACTCCATCCGTCTTCGGTTGTTCCAACGCACGCTTACCGGCGAAGCTTCTAAACGGTATGTCGAACAGGCCACTTCCTCCCATACCACGTTCTCGAGACTCTTGCCCAAGCCTTCTTGTCGTACTCCTGCCTCCCTCTCCGATACGACACTGGTACGGACCTCTTGACTTCATTTAAGCAATCCTCTTCCACACGCCTTTCTGCCCATGTTCAGGAATGGCGACGAAGACGGAGCTTATGTCGAGCCCCTCCCTTTGAAGATCGGGTTTACATGGACTGGTTCCTTCGCACCCTCCCGTCTCCCATCGGCAAAGATGTCGCCTCTCACTTTCCTCAATCCGAAGAAGCCGCCCTCCAAATAGCTTTAAAATATGACCTGATCTACGCTCAATCTGGTTATGTTTATACCGTTCTTCCTGACATCCCCAGGCCCGGTGGCGCTAACGCCCCGGGGGCATCTCATTCCGCCGACGGTATTGTTGGATCTCTTTCCCACCTCTCTGCTCACCCTCCTATGAGCCATGGCCTTCCTCAGGGGGGGGCCAGCACCTCTAGCACTCTGCCCCCTCCCGGCAACATGTATCCAGGATACGGCATGCCTCCTCCTTTTGCCCAACCTACTTCTACCTCAATGTCGCCCAACCCAACCCTTACTTTTATCCACACTCGGTGCGCCGCCTTCCAAAGATATGCGTCTCGCCTCCCTTTGCCTCCTCACAACCTCGCAACAAAGACATACAACCCCCTCTGTGGCAAGTATTTCCAGACAACAGGTGCGATTAACCCCCTTCTTCTCAAAGAAGGCGAGGCAGTCCGTAACCCATCTCCAGGGCTCTCTAAGAACCGAGGACCCAATT
>JAXQQM020065170.1:0-63155 GCA_034641835.2 Pinus albicaulis | reverse complement strand
CGACTATATACTAAAAAATTGTGATCAAGAACATATCCATAATACCAAAATTAGGTGATATGAGCTAGGAATCTCAAGGAATTATAGCTAAAACTATAATGTGCATGCATAAGACTGCTAGAGTCAACTACAACTACATGGATAGGCATTCTTCCATGATGTTGGAGCCTTCAACCACATGCATAATATTAAATCCATGTGGATGGGGCATAGGATACACGAAAACCATTCAAATGACCTAAGATTCTAAAAAATATTCCAGATCTTGAACGACCTCCATAAGACCTTTAGAATCCACTTTCACCTCTCCAACACACTACCAAATCACTACCACATCATCATCATAATTATAAGTCAAAATAAGTTTACTTGGATGCCAAAAAACAACCATACTAACACTTGGCCCATAAACTTTCTCCACAATAACTTCATTATGAGTATGTAGCTCCAGAACATGTCAGGCATCCTCCATCACCTGTAAAATCAACTCAAGATCTTCCAACACTTGTAGATCCTCTCCAAACCCTATGTTTGATATCATCAACATGAGGACCTAATCCGGGACATGGAGACATATTGAGAAAAGATCTTCAATTCTAACCATTGTAGAAACATCATGAACCAAGAGTTCATCACATATCTACTCTTCATTTGCCATGCAACACCTCTCCACAGTTTATCACCATGGTAACTCCAACACACCAACATTAAACTCCATCAAAAAACATTATCACAACAACATTATCATGAAGACCATGAAATCCTTTGCAATAATAATGTTGCTACTATTGGAAACTAGATCACTACAAAGAGGAGGGGGGATAGATGAGTAGTGATGGCCTTTGTATCAATTCTATAATTGTTTTTCAAATTATCATTTTCCCATACACATCCACAATTTTAGCTCATCAAAATATAAAAGGAGGAATAATAAACATAATAATAATGATTAACATCAACATAAGCATGCACACATGAAGACACAAGTATTTTTGGTGGAATCCCATTGGAGACAAAGCCACCCTGTTGTTTTTGTTGCGCTATTAAATTATTTTTATTAATATGTTGAAAAAATTGGACATGGATTTTCTTACACCCATAAGCTAGAAGACTCCTGGAATTATAGTATGCTAGAACCTATCAATTTGAAAATATGTTTCACACAAATATATGGATATCTATGAAGTGGAAACCACCACAACTAACCATCCTCTCCCAAATACCATTGGATTATCCAACTCTTATTGGATGGATAAATATGTTCATTCTACTGAATCCTCTGAACCATTTTCCACTCTAATTCCTACATTCCTTCACTTACTCCATAAGAACTACATTTCAAAATATTCCATATTGGGTTCTTAATCTCCTCAACATGAGCAACCCAATAACACCATCATTTTGGAACAGAAAATTAGAATAAAGAACTGCTCCTAGAGGGTGCTACATCATCTCTTCTACTAAAAACAATATTTCCACTTTAACACACTACAAGCTACCAGTTATTTTCCTTCGTAAACACCGCCACTTGCAACACATAATATATGAGCTTTCTCCTCGATTCTATATTTGATTTCTACATACAACACTATGATATAACTCTACAAAACTATGTGATTAACCATTGCAATGTGCTTTCATTCTCAACTCCCTCTCAATGGCATGCTTTTATACTCTCAAGAATACCAACCAAATAGAATCAAAACCTTCCTCTATTTATCATTTTCTGTAATGGTTAGCAAAACCTATAGGTTATGGATCCCTAAATAATTATTTTCACACTTTTGAATTTTATGAGATCCAACTCGCTTGACTCAATGAGACCACTTTCTCCACTCAATGATGGATATTCTCAAATTTAAAAGACTTCTAGAATTTCCCTTATCATTTTTTACCATATACTAAAATCTGTGATCAAGAACATTGCCACAATACCACAATTAAATCATATGAGCTAGGAATCTCAAGAAATTATAGCTAAAACTATCAAGTGTGTGCATTAGACTACTAGATCTTGGATGGGCCTTCTTCCTTGATGTTGGAGCCATCAACCACATGCACAAGATTAAGTTCATGTGGATGGCGCATATGATACAAGAAAACCACTCAAATGACCTAAGATCATGCAGAAACATCTTCTAGAGCTTGACAGGCCTCCATAAGACCTTTGGAGGCCACTTTCACCTCTACAACACACTACCAAATCACTACCACATCATCATCATCATTACAAGTCAAACTAAGTTGACTTGGATGCCAACCAACAACCATACTAACACTTGGCCCATCAAATTTCTCCACAATAACTTCATTATGAGTATGAAGCTCTAGAACATGTTAGGCATCCTCCATCACCTGTACAACCAACTCAAGAATCTTCCAACATGTGTATATTCTCTCAAAGCCCTATGTTTCATATCATCAACATGAGGACCTAATCAGGGACACGGAGACCTAATGAGAAAATATCCTCTACTCTAACTCTTGTAGAAACATCATGAAGGAAGAGTTGATCAGATATCTACTATCAATTGGCCATGCAACACCTCTGCACAATTGATCACCATGCTAACTCCAACACACCAACATCCAACTCCATCCAAAAACATTATCAGAATAACATCATCATGAAGACCATGAAATGATTTTCTCACTCATTGTGTGAAGTAGTTGCAAATCACAACTCCATCCTCATATATCCATGCTAGCATACATCCCAAGACAAATGCTTTAATGCAGGAAGATCCTCTCTATGGACAGATACGATTCCTCTAGCCCTAGGATGGGTCTAGTAACAAAGGGAAAAATCTAACACCTACATTCCTAGATTGTAAATCAACACAGACCGTATGGTGATGGCCTACCTCAATATGATGTTATGATGCTCCTCCTCGCCTAAGTCCTTTTAATCCTTTGCTCTTCTTACCTAGATCCCCATTTTTGCTAGTGCTCAATTACCTGCATAAGTGATCAAACAACACCAAACGTGAAATGGAAACATGAATTTTACATAAACAATCCATCTATTTGATCAAGGAGTACTAGAAATATAATCATGAATCATGCACAATAGTGGAAAGTAATAATTAGTTGTATCATATTAATATAAGAGGAGGAGTTGCAACCTCCGAATTTATGTTGAATCTCTCCTTTAGCTAGTCTGAATCCATGCACATCTCCAAAGCACGTGTTTCAACTCGGTACTAGAATGCGAAAGGTCTCAACTCTCCTTGAATGCCTATAACAACATTTCTCACTTTGTTATTCTTATATCTTTGTTTTAAATAGAGAGGCATGGGAGGATGTCCATTTTATAGCGATGGGTGATGAGACATGGATCCACTTAAGGTGGGGAAATGGTTTATCTCCTTGGGTGGTTCCTATTTTTTTTAGAGAAAGACGCCCAAAGGGAGAAGCTCAGCCTTATCCCCATGAACAAACAACCAACTCTCCACCCACGAAGCTTCTAGATCATGAAGCTTCATTTCCATTTTAAAAAAACTTCCAGAAGTAGATCAACATGAGTCTGATCTCCATACTAGCATTGATCGGCACTCCTCACAAGATTATAACGAGTCATTAGTGCGAGTGAGAAAAATAAGTGTCGCGCCGCTCCAAATAAGTTTTCTTTTAAGGATCTACTCGAGGAATGATTAACAGATAGGTTTCTCTCCATACTGTAAGGTATGTAATGGCACATTTTCATGATAGAAAAGGGACACAGGGATCATTCCTAAGGTCCTCCAGGATTTAGAAACTAGGAGTATAGGGACAGTGACAAAATGTTATGTAATAGATGCACCTAAAGAATGAAGGTGAAACGAGAGTGAGGGGTGCAATTATTTACAAGTATGTGTCAGGACTAAGATGTCATTGTCAGAAAACCTATGGAATCAAGCACATATATACAATAACTCAAATCTCTTACATACTGTATAAGGTATTGATGCGTCCATCAGTAAAATATATTATGTGATAGGATTCATGGCATATACACAACCATCATAGTAAGGAGGATCAAAAATAAATACTCATGTATGGTCGCAACCATACGGATAGAGGATTCATGTGTCTAGATTATGAAAATGCATATCCCCTCACAACACAGATTTTATCAAGAAAATCAAGGGTCACAAATCATATCATGACCTAATAAAGTACAAATCGAGGGCATGTGAATGAGTGAGTTGATGTCAAAAATTAAAGAAAATCGCCGTTACTGGTAATTAAACGTATCACTTAACATGCATGAGAGAGACCGAGAAATAATGACAATGGCCCTCTAGGTATGAGCGATACAATCCCTACGAGATGTGAATAAGAGGCCAGATTCAAACACTCATGAAATCATCTAATCGAAGGCCAATGATGTGAACCTGCTTAAGTCGAATGTGAACAACCTACCATTAGGGCATGCGGGCTCTAAGGTAATCGAAAGGGATCTCTAGATCAACTTCCTTGATAACGAGTTGAAGGTGACACGAAGTGATTCATCGAACGAGGGCCATGATGTATCCTCATCATCGACACGAGATAGAGGAAATAAGATAATGATGAATCAACATGAAAAAGAACCATGTAATGATTAAACTATAGAAGGAACTTCTCTTCAAGATATCGAACAAGTCTCGAGTTTGGCGGTATTTGACTCAAATGGAATGAAGGCTCATATTGACAAATTGACAATTAAATGAGAGACCAATCAGTTTTCCAAACCCATTGAGGCGAAGTGATGAATGTAGGATGTTCCCAACTCAGCATAACACATGGGATGTGTCATGTTCAAGAGCAACATATCTTGTCGAGGTAGGTACCCCAATTATTTTTTAATACAACCTTGAAGGAGATAGCATATGCTTGCCATATAAGTTTTTATTTTGAAAAATCCATCCTTGTATATTTTACGAACGCGGGAACGAGGAAATCGTTGTCGTCCGGGTAACTGAGTGCAATACATTAAATTTTAATGAGTCCAGACAACGGTAAAAAATAATGGTCTTTTCATAGATAGAGAGTTTCAAAAGAGGCATAAAAGAAAACTCCAAATTTCCTTTTCATAGATATTTCCTCAAATGCGAAAAAGGTAGAAAACAAAGTTCAAGAGAGTCTCTTAGCCACGATTGACTAAGGTATTACTTTTCCGTAGCTAATTTATCCCGACGAAAAACGGGTAAAATCTAGGTATTGTTCATTCTTTAACGACTTCAAAACAAAAATTACTTGACAATATTTTCATGTTTCAAAGGTAGAAAGAAGATTGAAAGATGGTTTGGGGATAATTTTTCATTTTATTTTCTTGAGTCTGAAAAAATTAATAAAATGGAACTCGTGTTGAAAGCATCTATCAAAAAATTAGCCACAATTCTTTGCCTGAGAATAAACCCATTATACGATTTTTCAACGTAAAATTCATTAAAATATATTAAAAAATGACCTAAAATTGATTTGATTCTTGAGCAGATTGTGGTTAATCCATGTAAGAGCGTCGACAAATTGTTAGCACTAGGTAAGAGCTATGCTCATCTTCTACATTTTATAATTTCTTTAGCATTTTTTTATAAAGAGAGAGAGAAGGGTGATTTTTGGAGAAAAAGATTTTAAAATACGTAATTTGAGGCGGATCAAGCGGGATGCCATATAGGGGTCATGTCATTATTCCATTTTTAATCGTATTTGTGGCCGATCGGTGCAACTATTTTTAAAATGGCTACAGCGCTTAGAGAGGGTTGAAAGATATGGACTTTTTCTCCAAAAAAATCCACGTCCAGAGTTGATTTTTTTATCCACGATTTTGACCCAATATTGTATAAATGTTGCGACAAGGAAGCAATATCAAACAATCATAGTGATCGGAAATGGAAATAATGGGAGCATGAAGATGTAGATAGAGAGGTCATGGAGGCCAAGATTTCCCTGTGTATTTGAGGAGCTGTGGACTCCTCAAATTATTTTTGACTCTCGGCTTAGGATCAGTAGGAGTTACTTTCTGGACATAGACGATCCCTCTATCCTAGGACAGATTACAGTAATCAAAGGGAACAATATAACACCTACTTTCCTAGATTGTAAATGAACACAAATCGTATGGAGATGAACTAGCTTGATTTGATGCTATGACGCTACTCCTCGCCTAAGTCATTTTGATCATTTTCTCTTCTTAGCTACATTCTCTTTATTTCCGGCCTCCATTTACGGAAAAGTGATCAAAAAACACCAAACATGAAGGGAAAATAGGCATTTTACATAAACAATCTATCTAGACGTCGAAAATTACTAGAAATCTAATCACGAATCACGGACGAAGAGTTGAAAGTAAGAATTAGTTGTATCATATTAATATAAGAGGAGGGGGTTACAACACATATTGATGTCGAAGCTCTCCTTTGACGAGCTAGGATCCGGGGAATGTGTCCAAGCACTTGTTTTGACTCGGTATGGCTTGGTCAAGGTCTCAACTCTCTTGATGCACATAGAAACAATTATCTCTCTATTGTTCTTCTATCTCTCTCTTCTAACTGGAGCATAGACGGGGGATGTCCTTTTTATAGTGATGGGAGAGAGGTGTGGATCCCGCAAGGTGTGGGAAATGACTTATCCCCTTGGGTGGTTCCTCTTTTCTAGGAACGAAGCCCAAAGGCTCATCTCTATCCCCATGAACAAACAACTAGATCTCTCCCAGAAAGCTTCCCAATCACGATGCTTGAAGCTCTCCTTGACAAGTTGACATCGAGGCACATCTCCAAAGAATATAACCAACTCGGTATGAGAAGGCGAAAGTCTCAACTCTCCTTCGGTGCTACCAGCAACAGCTCTCTCTCATTGTTCAGCTATCTTTCCAATTTCTTCCAGCAGACCACTGGAGGATGTCCATCAATGATGGAGAGAGGGGACATAGGTCCACTTACGGTGAAATGGCTTATCTTTTTTGGTTGGTTCCTATTCTCTAGGAGCAAAGAGGCCAAAGGTAAGCTCATCACATCCTGAAAAAGCAACGAGCTCTCTACCGAAAGCTTCCACGATCACAAAGATTGATTTCCATTTTAAAGGCTTGGTTGCCTTTGTAGGTGAAGGTTGAAGGCTTGGCTCCTAGTTGAAGGTGTCTTGGACTGAGGTACGGAGTTTTAAAGTCAGGATTTATGGCTTCATATAGAATCGTTGCGAGCCCAGAAACTATAGCTTGAGACCCCCAGGTGGAGGTGCATGCCCGGCGAGCTGCATTAGTGCGGAAGCATATACTAATGCTACTTGAGAGATCGATGCAGGCACCACTTTATTTAGGACTATTATGGAATTATGGTCTTGAGTGCGGTGTGACCCCCTCCTTCACCAAATCAATCGAGCTACACGAAAAGGAGTAATATTTTGAGCACATTGAAACCACTTATGACCACCTTGTTCCAACCCAACGAAACTAGCATGCCTTCGGACTAGGCACGTGCTCATAATTGAAATTGTGGGGCTCGGGTGTGAGCGGTACTTAGTGACCATTTGACGCCTCGGATAATGAAGCTCTCAAGATGTCATAGGATTTAGGAAAGGGGTCATGTGACGGTTAAATCAGACATTTGAAGAGTGTCACTACCACGACTAAAGGACGAGTTCTCAAAAGTTTGGTTGATATTGTGTAGAATGTAGTTGCACATAGCAACTTTTTCTTCTCCATTGGTGCTGCTATCAAGCGGCTCGAATGATGAAGACCCCGCTCGCATAGTGACTCGAGACGAATCACAAGATTGTGTTTGGGGAGGCTGTTGGAACGACGTCCCCCTAACCACATTTTTGGTCTAGTTTTGTAATATTTTTGTAATACTTGGTCTAGCATAGAGACTCTTGGGTTGAGTCCAGCTTAGATGAATTGTAATGGAGTCGAAAAGGGTAAAATAGAGTCCTCGAAACCATGGTTTACATACAATAGAGAGTAGCGTAGGCTAATATGTTATAAATAGATAGATAAATCGAATCCCGGAAGGGAGGATGAGAAAAAAATTAATTAGATTGGATACAAAATTGCTGATCTTTTGTGTCATTTGTCTCGATAAGGGCTTTTGTTGTGCGGCTGTGCATGGGGTCCCAAGTCTTGCTATGTGCGGACTCGTTGGTTGTGTGAGAATTTTGGTAATAAAGTTTGTAAGTTGGATATAAATATGAATGAATGAGAAGGTTGTTGATGATGTTTTGAGTGTTCTGTGTTATGATTATTGGCTATGTTTGTGTGTTAAGAGTGTGTTTCCTTACGCATTCGATGATATACTCATGTGCACATGGATGCGAAATGATGAATGTGTAGTTTTGGTTAAAATACTCTTCTCAAGTTACACACAATCTATGCTTAGTTGTTATACTGTTAAAAGGGTTACTGTGTTGTGCTCCTCCTGCTGAAGTACGGTAGATCCGTAGGGATCCCCTTATCTAACTCTGTCTCTCTTAGGGTGTGGAAACCTAGTTCCAACACCCTTGCATACTTCTTCGGGTGAGACCTTGACACCGTAAGCGAAGCCATTTCCAAAAGGGCAGTGAGTATCGCGGTTTCTTTTTCAATACCACTAAAATCTGTGATGAGTAGAATGCACAGTTACACACGAGTGGAAAATTGCGAGTGGTGCAATACCTCTACAAGAAACCCATATGGAGAAGGGTTAGAATTTAATTAGTAGGATAATTAAATTAATCACATCAAATCTATGAGGTAGAAAGCGTAATTTCAACATAAAATTACCTTCTTGACCCGAAATTGCGAAATCCTTTTTGTGTGTAAATATGAAAATAATTTAATTATAAGGATAGAAAAATATAGAGAACTATATATGATAAATTTATAACACTATCAAGCATAAAAATAAATTTACGCGTATTCGCGGATGAGGTACTTAATTAAAACCATGACTCATCTACGAAGCATGTGAAAGGATTCACTATCAAATAAATAATTTCATTAATTGATGGAAATTAATAAAATGATAAGTGCTTCCTAAACGAAGAACTTGAATATATTTTACCTATTTCTTAGCTATAGTTTCATAATTATGAGTAATTATGTAAATTGAGAAGAAGTAAAAGATACATATATAAGTCATCGATAAGTATATTAGAGCAATTAGAGCAAGTAATTGCAAGTAAATTGAATCACCAATTAGAGCAAATGTCATGCTGTCTCATGTCTACATTCATGATTCGCCATCTCCTTTTAGTCCTCACGAGAACTAACTAGGAGGATTTGGAAGTAGCCCATTATCCGCAAATGCTTTCTATTTGAGCAAAGACAACGTCACATAGTTTAACTAGGGGACTTTTGTAAAAGATCACCGATATCCATATGTTCAAATTATGAATTGTTCACCATACGCTCACACACATTCCCTTGCAAGAAAGCCACCTAGAAATAACTTAAACTAACTCACTAGAATTCTCCCCATGAGAACACAGAAGAGGTATAGATTAAGTTAGGATCAGTAGGCATCCAATAAGCTACCTTGATCACACTTCACATTGAAACATGAAAGTTGTGTTTTTAGGGGGAGGATTTAAATCCTTCATTTAGGCAACTGAGATGATTCGAGAGGGTTTGGGCTTAGGCATAGTGCGTGCGGTATCCAATTGGGGCTACCTAACCCCCCTTGATACTCGATGCTGATGCGTGACTACCCGGGAGCCCAAGACTTCAGACGCTCACATGGGATGGTGAGTTTAGTGGCCAAAATTAGAGCACGTGGCCCTATAGGTGACGGTATAGGCAAGCGCCGGACCCTCTATCCGCACGCTTAGTTGATTCTCTTCGAGTTTGTTTGGGGGCACCGCCGGCTCTTGCGGGACGTTGTGCCAGCACTTCATGAAGAAATCCTCTCAACGACCAGTTAGTTTGAGCATGTGAGGACATATTAAGTCTTCTAGTATTTTGAGTATCATTAAAAAATGAAATTTTTACTTAACCAAATTAAACTCTTTGAGGCTAGTAGGGGTCTTTCATGACTGGAAAGGTTGTCTAAAGGAGCTAATAATGTTTCCCTAAAGTTTGCCAATTAACACCTATAACACAAAGTATCCTATTTTCTTTGATGAAGCTCAACTCAAGCTCAACATATTTGACCTCCTTCGTTGGTCGGTAAAAAATCTTTTTTCTATGCCTTTACGATTAAACGAATTAATGTCAAAATAGTCCCAAAATAAATCATTAGGAGAAAATAGTGGAACCATGCCCTGGTCAACCCTAATTAATCTTGAGAAGCGAGATCCATCGCATAAAAAATTATCCTCCAAAGATCAAAATTTTGCAAGTCGAAAGGAAATAAAAATTCAAGTCAAACTTGGTCGAAAGATTCCCTGAGCAAAAGTCAACAACCAGAGTCCACAAATTATCCTCCTTCCTTCGCATGTGTAGCTCAAACTCCACGATTCTAGACGCATATGAACCAATCACGGGATGATAGAGAGGAGAATATGAGTTGATGTGATGTCCAAATAATATTTCCTTAATGTTGATTTATATGGTTTTTTGGAGACTCAATTATGACTTTAGGTCGCCTAAACATTTTTTCACATGTGGTTCCATCTTTAAAAATAGTATTTTTCCTTGACAAATTAAGTTCTTGGAAGGAATAGTACCCATCTTTCATGATGAGAAGGTTGGGTAAATGGATGAAATTTTCCATGACCTATCAATTAAAATCTATAACCTGAAAGCATCTTAGTTTCTTTGACCAAGCCCAAATCCTAGCCTACATCCATTTTCATAATTTTAGTATCACCACAAAAAGACTTAAAAGCTGAAAGAAGCAGGAATAATTTCAATACTAGAGATGATTATAAACTTAGCCACTCTTGGAAGCCATTAACCCATCTCCTTACTTCTTAACTCCCATTCCTAGTTTCCTCTCATCCCCCACCCCAACCCCTACCCTTAATTTGAATTCCTTTTGCCCTTGTCTAAATATTTCAATTATTATCTTTATATTATTCATTGAATAAATAAATAAGTTAGTTATATTTTAAATATAGATAAAATATCATCTTATATTTATATATAACTAAACCACCTACTCTCATTATTTTCCTATTATTGACATTTTCAACTCTATATATATTATTATTTAATAACTATATATATACCTGTCTCAACTTTTTTCACCACCATTGTTGTAGTTAATTTTTATCAATTGAGTTTAAAATTATTTAATGTTAATAAATAATACTTTCGGGTAATAAATCATATGCATTCAAAAATTACTTTAAACAACAAAAAATGTTGAAATTGTATTATTTCATTTTGACTAATTCGAGAGTGAAAAAACTATTTGTCAAGTTAAACTATATATATATATATATATAATTCATTTATTATTAAAATAACTTAATATTATATATTTAATATCACAATTATTACTTTTAAAATTCTAATATATTAACCATATAATATTAAATAAATTTGTTTCATATTTTTCTAACCCTTACTTTTTCCTTCTTTTTCTCAATTTTGCATTATTTTAACTTTTAATTGGTTTACTTTATTTAACTTTTAGTTTGTTTACTTTATTTATCATTTACTTGATCACTTATGTTAACCATTTTTATATAATAAAGTCTATTTCGTGGTTGATTTAATATTTTATATCACTGTAAGTGTACTATTAATCTAGTCTATATGGTCTCATTACTAATGGGCTTTTACACTCTTTATGATGGGTGGAGTGTCTTTAAGTAAGACGTAGTCTAACTTACACCATAAATGGTATTTTGGCATTTTTTCTAGTTAATTTTAATCAAAATCTCACATACATTTTTTTAAAACTTTAGTCTTAAGGGTTTTTTTATGGTGCTAAATCTATTTATGAATTCAAAAATGCATTCTAAACAACAAATAATCACATTCTTTCTTAAAATTGTTATTTCTTCTATAACTTAGACTACACCTCCAAAGTCCTACACAATTTTTTTTACATATTTCATATCCTAATCCTAAAGATTGTGACAAAATGTAGCATTTTATGCTTAGTGGATTAGCAAAAGTCATCTTAATTCATTAAATTTCCTACAACTTCACTTTTTTTATGTAACTTAGCTTAATTATAACTTTGGAAAAATAGCACATCAATTTATTATTATTATTTTCCAATTTTAAGGTCACCCCTAAGGGAGACACCAAATAGTTGTATTGGACCCCCCTTGTTTATGGGACAAGGGGACGAGGTATCCACCTTAGCTATTTGACTCCTAAATCTACTAAGACATACATACTCTACCCCGGTATAGTTTTTGAACTTGTCACGTTAGGAGGAAACATATGATCTTAACCATTAGGCCCACTCAATTAATCCATCTCCCACTAATCACTTTACGATTAAGATTAGGGTTAAAGATTTAGCTTAGTGTAATGCTATAAAGCAGTCACTATAAAAGCACAAGATTAAGAGAGACATTTCATTTTGGCACTGCATTTGGTTTGAGGAAATGCAACTAGACTCTGCTTAAAAGAGTGCATTTGCAAGCCTAGCTTAAGTGAGTGCATTTGCAAGCCTCGCTTAAGGGAGTGCATTTGCAAGGACAACCATTATCAAACAACTTAAGTGCAGGTATGTTTTTATCCCTTGTATCATTAATATTAAAATAATGTGTCATTACAGTGATTTTGATTATTTGTAAATTTAACAAGTAATTATAATGGGAGTTAAATGCCCTAGCTAAATTTACAAATTTAGCATTCTCAACCGTGTATTTCTCTTAAGATAATGTGAAAATCCTAAAATAAGTTATCATGTTCATTGAGCCTTGGTGAGATTTCCCTCCCTAAAACACAACTCTACAAAAGTGAAACCAACCAAAAACGACAAAGTAGGCTTCAAAATCTAGGTGTAAATTAAGCCCTGGTGCCATATCCACATAGGGCAACATAATGCTAAGAGCAACGGATATTTTTTGTTTGTTTTGACTGATGCGTTCGTAGCCACGACGCGTTTTGCCAAGAGGCGGCTACTACCGTGAGATGGGATGAGCCGCTTTCTGTTTCAACCTTTAGATCTGCTCTCCACGGTTGGCTTCGGATCTGAAACACCTTTAGATCTGCGTTAGTATAGGGTTTTTCCATTTATTTAGTTGGGATCTACTCTCCACAGTTGGCTTCGGATCTGAAACACCTTTAGATCTGTGTTCGTATAGGGTTTTTCCCTTTATTTAGTTGGGATCTGAAATTCTGTTAAAATCATTGATCTCGAACCCTCCGTTATATTGTTAATATAGTTTTGGTTATACTAGTTATAAAATATAACTACTATTTTATGTCGTGTAGTGCGAAATATTCAATTTTCTTTATTTCAGTGTTAGTAGTTTCTTGTATAGGTAAAGGCTTTAATTTATGTTTGATGGTTAAGCAAGCCCTTTTCTGTACAGGGCTTTGTATTATGCTTTTCTGCTACCTTATATTTATTTTTGCTTAATATTATATTTTTTTAAATGTTGAGCATGAAGTCTATTTCATTAGTAAATATTTTACCTAGTACATGTATTAGTAAAATAATAAAGGAAAACTTTAATTTTTCTATATATTAAAATTAGTATTAATATTGTTTTGTCAAAGACTTTTTCAAATTGATATCTTCAATTAAAAATTACAAAATTTTCAGTATATCTTATAAATATCTATTTTTTTTTTCCTAAAAATGTAATAACTTTTTTTATCTGTACAGTTAGTATGGTGACCCTAAACAACTCCTATAACACAAATCAGGATTGATAGAGATTACAAAAAGGGTCCAAGTTAGCAAATTTAAACTTCTCTTTATCTTTCCAAAATAGAAACCAAGGAAAGCTACTAGTAACATAGATGTTCGATTTTGTGTTGACAACATATATTTATCCACCTCATACTCTTTACTAGGTGGCGAAAAATCATTCCTAGAAGTTTCAATAACACATTCATGGATATATTTATTTGTTTTTACACTGAGGATTTATTATAATGTACTTTTACTAGATAGATATTCTAATATTTCCTCACATACTTTGTAGAAATTCTTTTTAGATTTTCTCATTGTAATTTACTAAAATAATAGACTTGAATCTACTTTACTGATGAGTGAAAACAATTAAACCATGGTGAAATCACAAAGCATACAAGAGAAATAATTAAATCAACACATTACACAATGGGGAAAGCCATATCTAAAAGCCCCTACTATATGTATATTGAATTAGTGAGAAAATATGAGAAGATTACAATGCTTTGCTCAAGACCAAGAAACCTTGACACTATCTCTATCTATCTCATTTCCCAAGTCCCTATTTCCTTTCATTGTTTAACTAGGAATTAGACCCTATTTATTAGGGAAATTCCTTAACTACGCAATCCATCATAAGCCTTCCTCTCACTCCATGCACTTCCTCCACAACTTGGATGATTATAAAACTAATATTACACTACCCTTGAACTCCAATATCAACTAGGTCACTCATAGATCACACATGCATGAGTTATTTATGGATGATTTATGAGTTAATTTGTTGATCAAAGAGTACACATTGCACTAGTTCCTCCCACATTTGGAACTAGATAAACTCACTTTAACTTAGTTCTACTCAATTAGTTAATTGAAACTCAAAATAAAGTCAACCCAAGTTCCTATAAAGTAGGAGACACTCTACATGACTCACGTCCCTCAACTTAAATTAATTAATTGAATCAAGTGAGTCAATTCAACTTGGTTAACTCATTCAAGTTGTCTTCTGATGTGGAATTAGAATTTTGTTCTAATTTAATTCAATGGAAGTTAAATTAGAATCTTTCTTGCTGTCATTTTCAATACTTTCTCTTAGAAAGAAAGGGACTATTAGATACCCCAATCCTCCCTCTATGGAACTCGAATTTTCCTCTTGACATGGCCTTAATCAAGATATTTGCATCCCGTTCCACCATAGTAATGCACTCTAGTTACATTATCTCCCTCTGCACATAATCTGTAAAATGGGGGTACTAGATGTCAATATTCTTATACTTATCATGAAAAATTAGATTCATATAGAATTTGATACAATTTTGATTGTCATAGTAAATGATTATAGGATTCATGTGTTGACCAAATAACCCAACAAGGATCTACCTCATCTTGATAGCCTCACAAGTGCCTTGACTAGAAACCATGTACTATGCTTCTGTTGAACTCAATAAGACTCATATCTGCTTCATGTTGTACCAAGAACTCAATATGCATATGTGAAGCCATGCAACTTCACTTCCTTTTTGTGTGTGTACCAAATATGAAACTGAGCGATGCCTCTGAGGTATCTCAACACATGTTTTTCTCCCTTCCAATAGAGTATGCTTAGCTTAACCATTTCTTGTCTAAGCTCATTAACTACATAACACATGTACGATCACCTGTTCATCAAGTATATAAGTGAACCCACAAGATTCCTGTAAATGGTAGCTTCTAAAATTTCACATGAAGTAGCATATTCCTTCCTCTAATTTCGTGCTAGAGGAGTCTCCTTGAGTTTTCTCCTCTCCATGTGAAACTTCCATTGTATCTTGTTTGCATACCTTCCATGAGAGAGAAATAGTTCCCCATCTTCTTGACAAATTTCCAAACCAAGGAAAGAGTGCATGAACCCCATGTCTTTCATCTTGAATTATTTTCCCAAATCCTCTTTGGAATATTTTATCAGCTTCTCATCATGTGTTAGAATTAAATAATTGGCATATAATGAAATAATCAAGAAATATGGTAAATTTTTTCATCTAATTCACCTTTGGTGAAGCCAAACTAGGTGAAATAGATTTCGATCCTCCTGTACCAATCACAGGGTGCTTGTTCCAATCGATACAATGCTAGCTTGTGTCTACACACATGTGAATCTATGTCGAAGGTTTGATATCCTTCGAGATGATCTATGTACACCTCTTCCTCAATCACTCCGTTGAGGAAAGTTGTCTTCACATCCTTCTCATGTAACTTCCAACCCATTTGTGATGAAATTTCTAGAATTGAACTCATTGAAGAGTGCCTTGCTACTCAAGAACATGTCTCCTCTTAATAAATTCCCTCCACTTGAGAGAACCACTTTGCCAAAAGTATTTCCTTGTGTTTCTCGACACTCCCATCTGCTTCTTTCTTCACCTTGTAGATCCATGTGGAACCTACCACTGAATTCTCCTTTGGCCTTGGGACCAATTTCAAAGCATTGTTCTTGATAATGGAGTCATATAACTCTACCATGGCATAAACTCGTAATAGTCATTGCATTGATTCCTCGAATGAGGATGACTCAGTCTCTACACTATTTCTCATCAAAGCGATGTAGCGAGTGTACCGATCTACTGACCTATTCTCTTTACGTTCTGATGTGGGTGCTGCCACATTCTCTCTAGCTTCATGCGTCAATATGTCAGCCTCATTGGTGCACTTCCTTCCATATATATATGTCTTTGCATAAGTGGATGCTTCCAATATATGCTCTTCTTATTGTGGATGATCCACAACATCCTCGGGTTCTTCCTTTGGAGCTGAAATATCCTCATATGCATGCAATTGAAGCTCCCTCTCAAATGAATATCTCATGGCCTTATCTTCATCAAACTTCACAACTCTACGAATAATTTTCATCCTTGGATATGGAAAGTACACTTGATAGTTGTCAGGTGTATCAGTGTACCAAGAAATATTCCCAACTTAGCTGTTGGCTCAACCTTTTTCCTTGCATCCATGGAAGCTTGATAGTAAAATGATGAACCAAGGAGCCTGAACGAAATCATGCTCCTTTTCTTGTCGCCTAAGAATTAGATCAGGGTTCATGTTCTACCCATATACCATTGTGTTTCATGCTTCATCCCACAAGTGAAAAAGTAGGTTATGATCAGGCAACGTCATTTGTGCAGCTCCCACAATACTTATGTTCTTTGTTTTAGCAACCCCATTATGTTGTGGGTTATGGGGTGTTATTAACTCTTGTTGAATTTCTTCTGATGCACATAATTTCTTGAACTCATTCGGCACATATTCTACATTGTTATCACTTCTCAGGGCCTTCACATTCCTGTTGGTGTCTTTCTCAACAAGTGCTTTAAATTAAAAAAAAGCTGAGAATGTCTACCCTTTCTTCTACATGAAGAATATCCAACATCTACGTGATAAATAATAAACAAATATCAAGTAATACATGTACTTGGTCACGGAGGTTGTCGATAATGGTCCATGCACATCTAATTGAAATATTTCAAGGATCATGTACAGTTGACTGCCCTTACCATCAAAGGTGGCTTTGGTGTACTTCCACAATGTACACCCTTTGCATGTATCACAGTGCTCTAGTGCACCCTTAAGAAGTGTTGTAGAAATATGTTTCATGATCTTCAAAGTTCCATTGTGCAAATTGCCAAGTCTCCTATGCCATAATTCACCAATGTCTCACCTCCGCACCTTCTTTGTTTTCATGCTCAAAGAAGCAAAAAATTATACATATAATTTCTAGAGGTTCTTCACCTGAACCATGATCCTCTTCACTTTTCTTGTGGTTATGTGATGCAACAAAGCCTTTCCTTTGCTAAAAATCACATTTTGCCCATGATCTTCCAACATAGAAACTGAAAAGATATTATTCTTCAGATCCAGAAGATACATGACATCTTTTAATGTGAGAGGAGAAATAAAATCCGTCTCAAAAGTATCAATATCGATGTCAGTTTCACTATACCTTCCTTCATCTCCCATCTCAATGTGCAATTGGAGGTCCTTGTCCTCCAAGTCATTAAAAAATTATGTATTTCGAGTCATATGGAATGAGTCTCCACTCTCTAGATACCACAAAATACCCATCACTAATGTCACCATGCATGAAATGAGGGTGAAATCCAACTCAAATTGTGAAGCTATAGCCTTAGCTATCACTCCTCCTCAAGGCTTCTTGTCGACCTTCTTGTGCAGACACTTTGTTGCATAATGTCCCAACTCATAATAGTGAAAACATTTAATCTTCCAAGAATATCCTTTGTATTGGGATTTCTTCCCTTTCCATTTCTTTTCCTTTCTATCTATGACACACTTCTCCTCGTCATCATGCTTTGATGATTTTCCATATATGGTGTTTCACCTTATCTCTTCTTGAACCAAGTCAAACTACAAACGCTCCCACCCTCGTATCATCTGCCTCCCATTTACCAGATCCTGGTAGCTATGCCAACCTTTGGGAAGGACTTGAAGTGTTATCTTGACTCTATCATATTTAGTAAACTGTAACACCAACACTCCCAAGCTCATCCCAACATTGGGTGGATTTTCTCAAGAACTGTGGTATTATGTCGCCCTTTTCCATAATTATTTTTTGAAGCTTATCCTTCAGTGCCAACTCCCTATGGTAACTGTTATTCTAAATTAAGTTTGTCTAGGCTTTCCAAATTGCATATGGAGTCTCCTTCCCATGGAGGTTCATGAAAATATTATCTCGAACTCCTTCCAATAGCATATTTCTTTTCTTCGCTATATTCTTCTTCCATTATGCTAGACTTTATGCATCAACAAGTGTTGGTTTTGGAAAATTTATATCAACGTGTTCCTACAACACATTATCTTTCATTACTTCTTCCATCCATTTCTTCCAAGAAATATAATTTAGGCTACCCTCAAGGTCATACTCCATCCCTAAACCATAGAACGCCATCATGATCCTGCCGCTAGCTCTGAAGAATAGATCTGCAAAAATTGTTCCTCCAACAAAGATAACTTCATATTATTCTATTTTATAGTGATTTTAGCTCTCATACCATTTAAAAATTCCTTTTAGATTAAAACTACAAATTTTGATTGACTAAAACAATATACTTGAATCTAGCCTACTCATAATTGGACACACTTAAACGATCAAAAAATCACAAAGCATGCAAGAGAAAAAATTCAATAAACACATTACTCAATGATTTCCTCAGGAATGACATAGTTAAAAACCCCTACTATTTGTATATTTCATTATTTAGAAAATATGAGAAGATTACAATGCTTTTCTCAAGCCTGAGAAACCTCTGCACTATCTCTATCTATCTCATTGCTTCCTATACAAGCCTTAGCCAATACTTGACCAACTTTATACATTCCCAGGTCCCTATTTCCTTGACGTGTTCAATTAGGAATTAGCCCGTATTAATTAGGGAAATTCCTCATCCCTAATTGTGCAATCCATCATAGGCATTTCTCTGACAGCATGCGCCTCCTATACAATTTGGATGATTATACAATTGATAGTATAGTACCTTTGAACTCCAATATCAATTAAGTAAATCGTATATGACACATGCATGAGTTATTTATGGCTGATTTATGAGCTAACTGGTTGATCATAGAGTACACACCCCACTACTTGACCTCACATTAGTTCTTCCAACAATTGGAATCAGTTTAACTCACTTTAAATCAATTTTGTTGAATTAATTAATTACAACTCAAAGTCATGAACTCAATCTGGTCTACCATAAAGTAGGAAACACTCTACATGACTCAAGTTAGGCCCTCAACTTGAATTAACTGAACCATATGATCCGAATTTAATAAGGAATGAAACATAATACACATATAATCATAAATACAAATATGCAACAAAAATAATATTTCATTTAATTAATATCAAATATTTAAAATGCTTATAGAGATAATTGAAATGAACTAGCTCTTGCAATGTTAGCTTATCTATGAGAAGATATGTGGTGGTTAAATTCCCCTAAACTGTGTTACAATGAGGTTCAAGGGAATTTTTATTATTTAAAAATAAGATAAAACCCTAAACAACTAAAACCCTCACGTGAGTAGATGTAACACCAATACTTTATGGGCCCCATTGGGGTTAGTTTGGCAACCAACTTCTCGGGGTTGTAACTTGGTCATATTATCTCCATTTCACCCTTATGATACATCTTTAGAAAAACAAATCCGAGGAATATAGATTATGCCATATTCCCCTCCTTCTAGCTATGAGACTGCAATGGACCTCAAAAAATGACGTTTAGGAGGTCAAAATTGCTCTGGAATTTCTCGACTTGAAAATTGCTAAAAATAGTAAATAAGAAAATTAATGAAATTATTTAGGTGAAATAGGCCAGTGGCCACCAATATCCACCTAGATCAATCCTGCCTCCTTAAGAAGCAATGGTCTTCATTGCATGAAGAGCCTCCATGAGCCGGGGAAATTTTTGTTGAAGGTAGTCCTTGGTGAACAACTTGCCTTGGTGAAGGAGTGATCATGCTTTAACAACTTGATATAGTTGGATCTATTTTTTCCAAGTGTTATTAAGCTATATGTCGATGACTCGATTAGTTGCATATTGTTCCATGGAGTCTCGATTTAACTATGTGAGAGGAGAGTTGTTCTATAATGATGGATGTGTCTAGTAATGGTGGAAAGTATGGCCGATGATGATCCACATTGAACACTAGGCGTAGGCGAAGGAATGGAGGAATGTTGAGCTCAAAATAATTGTCTCTCACTGCCTTGATGATTTTGTAAGGCCCATAAAATAATGGTCTGAGTTTCTGATGTGCTCTGGTTTGGCATTCTTTCTACAAATGAAACCAAAATTTTTCACCTAGCTAAAAATTGTGTGTCACTCGACGTTCACCATAGTGCTACTTATACATTACATTAGATTTATCCAATATATCATGAACCTCTTGGGGGATGTGCTCAATGAGCTCAATGAATTTCTTTGTCTTGTCAGTTTTAGAGAGGACGTGACTTGAATCCTCATGAGTAACCGCAAATGACATGGCTACATCAATGCGACATAGTGGCTAGAATCCCAAGCCCACCTAAAAGGGGTTGTGGCCGATTGAGATATGGAGAGCTTGGTTATAGTTATCATGTACATAGGGGAGGCTCTCATACCATGTGTGTGGTTGCTTTGAATTGTACATTCACAAAATATGTTGACAACCTCTATCTAGCCATCATTTTGGGGATGGAAAGGTGTGGACTTGGTGAGCTTGGTGTCCAACATCGACGAGATGCTAGACCAACATGTACTAAGGAACTTTTTATCGTGATATGAGATGACACATTGTGGGATCCCAAAGTGTACTGAAACTTGTTCAAAGAAGAGTTTAGTATTGGCTTCTACTATGATATTCTTCTTGTAGGCCACCATAATGTCCATCTCCAAGAATCTATCGACGACGACAAAGAACATTGTTGTTAACATGCTTAGTAGAAGGAAGGCATGACATGTAATCCATGGAGATGGATTTCGAAGGTAGAATAGGAGTAGGAAGTAGAGTATAGAGGCCTCGTCTCTTAATGGCTGGTTTGGTAATGGCGAAGGCAATGGAGGACCTGATGTACTTCCCGACATCCTGTCAAAAGTTCTGCCAATAGAAATATTTCTGCAATACTGCCACTATTTTCTTGACCCCGAAATGCCCAGTGAACCGAATGTAGTGTGCTTCCCTCGAAGGAACATAAATGTGTCCTAGGTGACATAATAGTACATTGTAGAGGTAAAATTTTGGAACTTGCTTATCCTCCAAGAGCATCTTGTATTTATGGTCGAGTTTTGGATCGCCTTTGTAGAGAAGTGCTCAATGAGAAGTATAGTTCCAAGAAGAGTTGGTAAAAATGGTTAGGATGACGATCAGTAGTTGGTTGAGGGAGTCTGCAACATTATTCGTCTTGCCCTTCTTGTACTTGATGCTCCAATGAAAATTTTATAGGTGTTAGCCATCAGTAATTTTTGCTGATATCAAAATATGACTAAGTTATAATCTCGGATTTCTAGAAACAACATTTGAGAAATATTTTGAGTTCTAGAAATCTCACTGCCTTGATTATCCTAAGCTAACTATTTTAACTATCTTCTCCTCTCTCTATCTCCTAAGAAGTTTACCGCTTTGCTGCAAATAAATACTTCATCATTTTAGGCATGTTTGCCTCATTAAACTACCTCACCTTCACCCTCATTCATAACCCCCTTCTTATACAAAACCCATTTTTCCCTTCCTCAAAATCCTCTTGAAGAGCCCCTTTATTCATCATTTTACCTTTGACATATTAAAAAAAATGTAAAAATTTCCTTTTTTACATTTTTTTAAGCTAAGTTTAGCCTATCGAGTCCTTTAAATTTTATTATAAAACCCTGTTTTATAATAAAAACCTGCTCTTTGTAAAAATCAGGCCTTAAGCCCCTCTCCACTTAAGCCCTAGCCCCCTTCAACCCCATATAACCTCGCCCTCGACTTATCCTTAGCCCCTCCCCGTATTAACCATACTTCCGGCCCTTCTACTTTTTATACACCCCGCAAAACTTATAAAAGGCTCCTCAACCCTTTATAAAACATTTAAGTATGGGGCCCACTCTCCACTTAGCCATGCCATCCAACCACAGCTTGACACCTATCCCTGGGCTCCACCTTCCAAACCTGCCTTTCCCCCCTCCGATGTGCATCAACCATTGATCTCATTCCTCGAGATCCGACGGCCCATCTCCCATATTGCAAATAAAGTTGCGGCAAGTTTAAACTTTCGCAACCCACGTGAAATGGGTGGTTTTCACGCATGCTCACCCAATGGTATAGCATGTGTTTGGCCCAAAACGACAAACCACCCTTTACCCACGCAATAAACCATTTGTGGTTTTTAAAAACCACTTTTCCTTTCCATGCCATAATTCGAATTGCCCCACCTCCATTTGAATTTTTGCTTGGTTCCGCCTTCGGAACGCTACCTTCCTACACCGTCTCCCCCTCTGCAATTGCTTCTTGGTAGCTCCAAACCCCAAAAATGCAGTCAAACCCAACGTGCATTGTTTTAATTTCTAATGGTTTGTGTTTGTGCATGTTTTAATGGTATAGGAAGTCTATTATACCCTCCCATAGTCCAAGAAACACAGATAAAAACCTAGGTGATGATCCAGGGGTTTGCATCGAGATTTTAGATGGATATTAGAGGCTCTGTCAGGGTTAATTAACTATGAAATATGATCATAAATGATAATTCAACCTTTCAGCCATGAAGAAGACTGCATCCCTACACACAAAAAATGCAAACAAATTAGAGAAGTAGCGAAGAAAGAAAGTAGAAGAGTTAAGAGGCTAATCCTAATTAGAAGACAAAATATAGGGATTAGCCAATTAAAATAGAAGAATAAAGAGATGATAGATAGACAAAGGTCAAAGAGAGAAAGAAGACAGTGAAAAGACAAAAGGATAATGACAAAGAATCAAAGGAAATAAATTAGAAAATCAAAGGAAAAGAACAGAAAGACCAAGCAGAGTTGAAGAAAATATGACAAAGAGCAGACAGAAATGCATAAAGACAGAGTTTAAGGCTTAAAGACACATATCAAAGATAAAACAGAGGACAGATCAAACCAAGACAAATTCGAATGACTCATCTCACAACAGTTATTCCCGTCAAAGATTATTTTTCCACCTAAGTGCTTGGTTTCCTTCAAAAAGCATTAGGCAGTTATTAAAGCTAAGTCAGAGATATTTTATCTCTCAAAAAATTATTGTAAAATCTATGAATAGGCCTTAAAGTCAACACATTCAACTATTTTTCCTTAGAAGTTAAGATAGAAGTTATTAAAACAGAGAAGTAGCTGCACATATTCCTGCCTTCAGCCTTGCATGGTCTTCAAGGTTAGGAATGCAATTACTCAGTAATAAATGATACTCAAACCATATCTTAGGCTTAACCTCCTCATTCACAGCATAAATACTGTATCTGAACTCATTATCTTGTTGGCATTTGATGAATCTTTGAAGTAATACATAGTCTCTTGGAAGTTGAAAGGAAATTGATGTCTTGGAACTTGTGGATGCCCTGATTTGTTTGTTGATGGAGGAGGCTAGATCACTGGATCCCTCAGCTTGGCCATTGCTGAAGTGCTTCTAATCTGTTATTTTTATTTCTTGTTTCATTCTCTTTCCATCTTTCTACATACAGTAGAGAAAAAGTTTTAGACTAAGAAATGCCTCTTAAAAGCACCTTAGTTCTGTTTTTTCTTCACTGCCTTAATGTTTTCTTCTGCTAGGACATTTTAGAGAATTCTTAATTGCTCTCTATATCCCCTAAGCTTGTTTATTTCATAAATATTTGAATATAGTTGGTTTCAAGCATGATTTATGGTTTCCCCCTGCTTACTTGCTACCAATTAAACACTGTTTTTTGAAGTCTCTCTCTAAAGTACCATTATTTAAAGTCTACCAAAGAGGTTTTGTTCCGATCATACCCTTTGTACTTGCTTAACTAATTGTTTTAGAGATATTTATAGCTATGATCGAGGATGTTTAGGAGTTCCATCTTCCTTGATTACAGTTATCTATGTGTCTTAAGTGTTTTATGTACTTGAAGTTGAAATCAGTAGAAGTTAAATGAGCTTCAAGCCTTCTATATTTCATTGGAAAAGTTTGTATTGAATAATTAACAACTGTAGTTGGATCATAGAATTTATAGTTTTCCATGTCTATTGATTGCACCTATGTTAAAGGATTCTTAATTTCCGTTTGTACTAATTTTCATTCTTACCCTTAATGTCCATCTCATTACTGTAAAAACTTTGAAGATCCATTGGCCAAGTTAGATTTTCCCTATGATACTCCCCGATCCATTGATCAACTTATCATGAATTTCATTTGGCTTCATTTCCCAATGGCTTAGAGATTTCCTCACGCTACCTATGTTTCTTTGATCATCATACCTAACCAAACAAACAAAAAAACCCCAAACTTAATTACTAGCCTAAAATCAACCCTTAAAAGCAAACAAGCATATATATTTTGCAAACAACTAGAGAGATCCCTCTCTGAGTCTTGGAAGGCTAGGTCCTAGGACTCTAAATATTGGTTCTGATGTTGCCTTTTCATTTGGTTTACCAATCTGCCAAATCACAGGATCACAACAGTAGGTATGTGGAATAATTTTTATGGAGATCATTATGCAACTTCATGTGCATATTTATGAACTTCACAGGTCAATGGCGTGTGTGGCTAACTATTTTTTTCCCCAACATGTAATGCTTCCATTATCAAAAAGCCTTCACAATGGAATACATCTCTTTTTCATAAGTGGGATACTTCCAGAATGCGTCTAAAAGTGTCTCGCGGTGATATTCCATTAGATTCCCCTATTGACTGAGAACTAACCCAATAGCATAGTCAGAGGCATCTATCTTGATCTCAAATCATTGTTTCAAGTCTATTAATGTGAGCACCGGTGTAGAGTAGAGCAGATTTTGCAACTCTATGAATTCATTTTTTTGAGATTCAGATCAAAATAATTTTTATTTTTCTCCTCCCTTGGTGACCTTACTTAAGGGCCAAGTGATATGATAGAATCCCAACACGAACCTACTGTAGAAATTAACAAGAACCAGAAATTTGCAGAGCTCTGTTATAGTGGTTGGGGCTGGCCAATCTTGAATGACTTCAATCTTAGTTGGATACACATACACCATCCTGTCATCAATAATCTATCATAGATACTAAATGTGGGTCATGCCAAAATTGCACTTCTTCAAATTGGAACACAATTTTTTTTTGTCGCAGTGGTTGGAGGACCTATCAGATGTGGTGGAGGTGCTCTTCTTAAGCATGGCTGAATATTAGGATGTCTTCCAAGTAGACCAGCCTCATGAAGATCATCGAAGCTTTAGAAAACCTAAAGGGGATGACCAGCCATTCGAAAAGGTCCTTCTTTGGATTTGAAGGTATTCTTCCACACATTGGAGTGTTCGATTGGTACCTGGTGATACCTGAAATTCAAATAGGTGTTTCTAAAATATTTACCTATTTCAAGTATTGGGATCGAGTACCTATTTCAAGTAATGACATTGTTGAGTTCCATATAGTCAATACACAGTCTCCAAGTCCCATATTTCTTTTGCACAAACACGATCGGGCTCCCACATGGCCATGAACTTGATGATATGTCACCTTTCTACAGGGACTCCTGAATCTTTCACATCATTTCTAGTAATTCTCAGGAATAGGGCACCGATAGATTGGTCCATTTAGCAGCAGCGCATCTAGGGTCAAATCGATGGAACACTTGACCTAACAGTTTACAGGAACGCCTATGGGTGAGGAGAAATATCATTGTATTCCTCCATGACTTTGTCCATTTGCTGCTGCCACGCACGGGAGCCCTGTTTGGAGGCTGTGACCACAATCTTGTTCTTTCCCTTTGGGTGAATCATAAGAAAAAAAAATTCCTCGTATGGGAAATAATCTTACTACATTGCTTTGCAATAATCGAAGAGATGGCAGAAGGTGGTACTACCTCTGGTATATTGTACCACTTATTTCCCAAAGTAATAATAATATAACAAGGCCTAGAGTCATACACAACATGTCGCTTCCACGAGTATGGGTTGCATAATAATACATCATAACCTTGAAGAGGAGGAACATCACATAGTACCTCATTCGTGAAGGGCTTGATGCTATAGGGAAGGAGAAATTTGTCGCAGACGCAAAGATCTCTTCCTTGGTGAAGCCACTTCATGGTGTACAGTTGCAGGTGTGAAATGTTCAGTAGGTCGAGCCGCTTCATGATCTTTGGTGAAATGAGGTTCTTTTGGCTTGCTCTATCAACAATGAATTGTAGTGGAGAACCCTTCACCCACATCTAGGAATGGAACTAACACTACCCCTCCTCTCGATCCTTAGGCTCCTCCCTCCAGAGCTTGGTAGTGGTGATTGTGACACTAGGTTATTCATCAATGATGTGCCTCCCTTTGTCGCTGCCCTTTCCCATTTCTGACTCAAAATTAGAACATGCATCTAATTTGGATGCCTTCAACTCGACCACCATCAACTATTTTCCCCGACACTCACTTGTGTTGTGAGTGGAGCTTTTATGAAATTCTCATCACTTCCCCATGTCATTATTTGGCTTTGTGGCATTTTTCTTCGATTTATACTTCAATGGGTTGTCCTAATTCACCCCACTTTCTCTTTTCCCCTTCTTCTGCAGTTTGAGAGTGCCTTTCCTTTTCTTTAGATTCACGGATCAGGTACTTGTGCAAACAACTGCGGTACTTGAGCAACAAATTTTTCTTCGAATCTTTAATACCCAACTTTGTGTGCAGGGTATGGAACAAATTCATCACCTCATGCACATTTTGTTCCTTTTGCTACCGCAACATAGTCCATTGGATGTAATTGTGTTCATAGCTCCTCACGGGGTAATATTGTTGATTGATTCCATGTGGGAGTGTTGGAAAAATGTGAGTTTTCTTCTTCATCCCTTTCTCCACAATAGGTTTCCCACCAATATCTGACATCGGGGGCGGCTTTGAGGAGCATAAAGGTAATCTCTTCTCAATCAGACAAACCATGGACCGAAAAATACCCTTCGAGGAAATTCAACTATCTCTCTACAACGTCTGCATCTATCTAACCTTCAAATACATGAATTTTGAATTTTCCTTCTACATTTAAGGGGGTAGTGGCTCCAGAGTGATTGTGAGATGAATATGTGTCACCAGTGGGTATGTGCCACAGGATTTGAGAAAATTTTTCTATCATTTCGTTCCTCTGTTGCTCAGTGGATTCTTCAAGAAATATTTTGATAGGATCTCCTGCTCCCTCATGTTTCTTTTGACCCACCATCAGAGGCCATTGGATTTTGTGATGTTGATCTTGTAAAATTTCATCCAAATCAAGCCCTAACTCCTTATACCCTGCAATTGTTAGAGGCATGCAAAGAAAAAGAACAAAGAAAGAGAAGACCACTCTGATACAAATGATATGAATTTAACAATAAATGAAATATAATACAGATATAATCACAAATATAGAGATGGAAAAGAAATAATATTTCATTACATTAATATCACATACTCAAAATGCTTAGACACAAAATTCAAAGGAACTAGCTGCATCCGTGGTACCTTATGTCTGAGAAATATGTGGTGGATACATGCCTCATATTATCTATGTTTGGTGGATATGATACCTTGCTCGAACGATCTCTCCAAGGACTATAGGTTTTCCCATAGTCCCCAACCTTTGGCTATGGGACCACATCGGATCTTAAAAAAGCTTCATTTATGGGTCTAAATAGTTTCGGGTATTCCTAGGGAACAACATGATCCATTTGTCGACTACAGAGGCACTTGAGAAGCCTGTATCGAGGGAAATTTTTTTGGAGTGATTAAGAGATGAGGTTTTGGGGATTTTCTTGGAGACATATTTGAGGAGGGCCAAGCTATGAGGAGTCCAATTTTTAAGTTTGGAAGTAGGAAGAAACCTTTCTGCTTTTTTCTGGTGTTTGGGCAAGGACCACATTCCCAAATTCCTAGAATTTTCTTGGCACTATTTATTGGGAAAGTCAAGTGCCAAAGACAACAAAAAATGCAGAAAGCCGAGGGCAAAGTAGTTTCCACGAGAGAAACCTATCTACAACAGCTATGGATGCCTGCATTGATAAGCTTAGGCCTTTAGCTTGCCTTGTGCAAGTCGAGGTGCATTGAGTTCATCTTATATTATACTCAAGCTATCATATTAATAAAATTGGCCAATTTGGTGTTGCGAGCAGATTTTATGTACATGTGTGTTCGCTGAAATAAAATTTTTGTGTCAAATTTATGGCATGTATTTTGTTATTATTGTAAATTTTCTATTTGGAATATTACAATTAATGATATTTTCAAATATATGTGTGTGTATTTATTAGGATAGCCTTATTATTATTTTCTTAAATATTCACTTTCCTTTTCTTTCCATGAAAGATACATTATACACTTTGCAATTGAAAACATCATGAGGCTAACTTACTTTATTATATCAAAAGTATATATGTTTGTATTGTGACATATATTGTAGCCAAGGAAAATATTTAAGATTATGGTAACTGGTCTTATTTTCATATTGGGGATCCTTATCCAAATGATGCGAGGTCTAATTAGTACTTCATATTAGGGAGACTCTCTTTCTCTTGGAATCATCTAGCACCATGAATAGTTTTCACCCTAGAAAGAGGGTGACCTTTTTATGGCTCACCGTTCACCAGATTCACATAAAGAAACTTATGTGAAATGTAGTAACTGTCCATGCCCAAAGCCAGCTCATATATCTAAGAAACCTCACCAAGGTCCTAAGTGTCCATATGAAGTTACTTACGATTAATTTAGGACACTCCATCCCATTAATAATTAGTTTTCTAGAGCTCTTGGATTTCTTATTGTGGCATCTATTCTCCGTCATAAGCAATCTAAGAGAGATACTACCCATCATGGTGTTCTATTTTGTTTAGTGGAGGAATTGGTAACTGTTACTCTTGAATATTTGGTCATTTCATGTGAAGATTCCATGCATGTGGAGGAACACCTACCACCTATTGGGGAATATCTAGAAGGAGATAGGGACTATTTTCATTTTTCTAACAAAGAACAACCAAGGGATCATGAACAACCAAATATTAACAAGAATTGTAATGGTGAAGGAGAAGATTCATCCAAATGAGAGAGTGATGAGGAGGAGGATGAATACATGGTTGATGACCAGTTGCCATGGATGCTAAGGGCCTCTTGCTCTTCTGATCAATCTTCATCACTCACCAAAGCACCTGCAAAATATACTTAAGAAGTATAAGAAAGTAAAGGTGGAAGACCACTTTGATTACTTCTACTTGCATCTATGGATGTTAGAGATACGTTTTGATGATGTTTCTTACAGATAATTTTTTTATGCTCTAGAAGGTAGGGAATTTGGAAGGTATCATATCCTTCCACCCAATTCAATCCATAATTCGAGCGAGTTCAAAAAATTATTGTTAATTATTTTTCCTAATGATAAAACTCTAGCCATGTTACTTAAAGAACTCAAAAACATTATGATAGGGGATAAATAAAAATATGACACAAGGACTTTACCCTTCTATCGTCACTGAGATGTGACCCTTCTTCACACCAATTGCAGTCGTGATTTGACCTTCGTTCTACCTCTAAGATGCGAGATAAATGCTTATTCAAAATAGTGATGTGTTGTCCGTATTTCTTGGATTGAATGTTCAGTTCTATATTCGTTGGAAATTCACATTTGTACGCTTGTTATCACAGCTCCTCTGAACCTTTTCTTATCGAAAATCTCAAAGACGTCTGAATTTGTTGATGATGAATGAGGCCATAGACTTGTTTATATATGGGATATTCTTACATTCTCTAAGTTGGCTTGATCATCTGCTATAAGGTCGACTTGTCAAGGAGGTGTATCTTCCATCTTTGAGCTTACTTAGAAGTAGTATTTATTCAAGGTGTTGGTGCATATGATTTTGATTAGTAATTGACCTTCACAAGTGTAACACTACTTCATATACATGTCTCTTGAATTATATATTTATGAAAATATGATAAGCCCTTAGAGACATCAAGAAGTAATCTTCAACCTATAATAAAATTCCTTTCCAATGAAACCTATGAGTCAAGAATTTATAATATACATTTTATTATTGTGTCTTCTTGATTACATATTTTCATAATTACTATTCAGTATGAAGATTGAAGCTAGTTACACTTTCCAACACTCCCTCTTAAGTAGGGAGGTATTCATAATGGTACATGGTCACTCTTAATTTGAATAATCTCATAAGAAGAATTTGATTGGTAATGCATATGTTAACCAACATTGTTACAATGAAAGGCCTTCACTAACAACTCCATATCTCCAAGAGACAAAGAGCGACAATGCTCATGAGACAAATGATTATAGGAACCTTCATCATTGTCTCCAAGGTTCATACTCCACATAATTTCTAGCTCACCACCGAGTATGACCTTTAAGGACTATTCATATCGAGATAGCTAATCCTCAAAGAATATCCATCCTTTCATGGCTACTCTTTCCATATATTCCCTAATACATCTCAAAAGAGTATCAGATGCTAGATGATTACCTAATCCTGCATTTTTTCTTACAAGTGAAGACCTGAATAATGTGTCCATTTCTCCTTCTGAGCTAGTGAGAACACATTCCTAAGCTTCCGTCTTAGCTTAGGAATTACACAGTTTCTTCCAAGTAAGAAACATATAATGAGACTCCCTCTTATCCAAGGAATTTTCTAGGCTCCAAAGGACTTGCTTCCAAGCTACCTTTTAGCCAACACCTTGTAGAGTCTTCGAGGAAATTGTAGTAGTAATGTTGAAAAACACCTAGCTGCTCATCAATAACTCCTTTCTTTTGATGTCATGAATTTCTTCTTTGTTGAGGATTCTTCATCATTTTGGAATATTTTCTTTATTAAGGCACTCATCATCCATCACTTGTTAGAAAGTGATCCATGAATCTTTTCATGTGATATAGCTTCATGCCATACAGCTTTCTTCCGAACCATACTTCTTGCAAAGATTTCCATCTTGCCATATGGTTATCATTTGTGGAAGACATATACTTCCCTTTGGAAAGGGTGCATAAGCTCATGAGATATTGATTAATTATAAATATGAACTTTGAAAATTAAAACTTACATTAGTGATGATTTGTAGGCATGGACATCTTTTGTTTACATATTGACATATCTCCTAAATATATGTGTTTTCATCTGTATCCATCCTTTTGAGACTTATATGAGAGTCTATATATCTTCAGAGGAGATTTTCTAGTCAAGTGTCCTTGACTTCTTTCAATGTTGATTGTTTTTTATCATATTTTCTTTTTTAAAGATATTTTCATTTCTTACTCCACAAAATGTTTATTATATTCCTAGCAACTTCTAACGTACAATTCATTGATAATATACAATCACCTCATAATCCATATGAGGGCATATTATGTTGATTTCATCAAGTGTAGATCATGCCTTTTGGCAACCTCTTCATTAGATGAGTTTCAACTTTCTATATAGATTATATTTCCAAAGATAGAAGTATACTATATGAAAATTCATAGCATCTAGTGTAAGCATATATATACATCCACCTCATTCTTTTGTTTAAGTCATCTTGCAAGAGGCTTCCTTTAGAATGAAGAGTTTCATTAATATGTCATCATATCTTAATCCAAAATTCTACATGTTAGAATTTGATGAAACTTTTTGCTTGTTTTCTAATCATAAAATCCAAAAGGATTTCACTATAAAAATGTGAGCACCTATTTCCATTTTCAATAATGAAGGATGAACCATGCTTCATAGAAATTCCTTTTTATAAATAAAATGAATTTCTAGGAGTCATTTTATTTCATAGCATAAATGCTACATCAATGTTTTAACACATTTTCCTATGAGGAGTGCTCTTTACTTGTAATGCTTCTATTAGGAAGATAATTTAAACTCAGGCATATATTTAATATATAATTCTTACTAACATACTATTTTACAACTCACATAAACCTCATAAAGAGGAAGATATCTTAGTGATAGAAGAGATCTTCAGTTCTTCTCTCTTAGCATTCTTTTCATGAGGTTCTTCTTTTTCTATAGTGAGATTGGCTTCCTCCCTCTTTATCTTGTCCTTGTTAGATGTGGGACCATCTGTTTTATTGTGCCCAAGTTCATTACATCCATAACATATTTTCTTATTCGTATTTCTTCTTCTCTTCTCAAGAACAAACTTTCCAAATCTTTCTTTTGTTGTTGACTTAGTAATATTGTCTTGACTAGATTTTGTTTCTTTTGTCTTAAAAAAGGCTATATATCATGAAATGTCATTGCTTCTTTCTTCATATGGGTGTTTGAGGTGATGCTTCCCCATTCCTTAGGTAGAGAATCTCTACTATTTCTCCATCACAGTCTACTTGTCCTAATTTCTGCACTTGATCTAGAATTGCAGAAATATTCATAGAATATGAAGCTATTACTTCCACCTTTTCAACTTGGATAGTTCTTGTCTTAAACAAAATATATTGTCCATAATAACTCTACTAATTTATCATGGATCTCTTTTGATAATTATAGATTTGACAAATAGAGAATGAAAGAGTTTTTTATGGATTCTATAAGAATCTTTGGGATTCTTATATCTCCCTTCTATCTCCCTTCATGTATTTAGTATAAGCTCGAGTATCTTCTTTTGATGGTTCAACAAAAGATAATTTGACATAGTCTTTGACATGATTTAAGTTTTCATTCGAAGTTGGAAGTGAATACAGGTTTTTTGACAAATGTAACGGTGTTTCATTCGATTTATGTATGGATAGTTAGTTGTATTCGATTTATCTATGGATAGTTATTTAGTATGTATTTTATTATTATTATTATTATTATTATTATTTTTAAATTAAAATTGTGTGCTAGTAATTAAACTGTAGTTTGTTGATTATAAGTTTGTGCAAAAGTGCTTACTTTTTGGACTAAGATAGCTTGTAAAATGATTTTTTGCCTACATAAAAAAGATGTTATGCAATATGGTTTCAGATTTTCGGTAGATGAGCTAATGCGCTTCACCTTTAGGATTTGCAATTACTTCTAAATCTACAATTTGAAGAGGCAACCTTATTTGACGTATGGAGATGGAAGGAGAAGGGAATAGTAACAAGAGGAGGAGTGAGAGGATCAGAGGAAGAGTTGAGAGAAACAGGAGTGTGAACTGTCAAATCTGCTATAATTATCTGTTGTCATTATGTCCCAATACTCATGGTAGCGGGAGCAGCAATAACAGTAACGGTGAAGGTGTGAGGATCAGAATGAGACCCAATGGCCCCAGAGAAGAGAGTACTGTTATAAGGAGAAGATACCCTAGGAATATACCGTACTTCCAAACGTCCGTGCAGCAGCTGCGTGGTTTAGTGATATTTTCAGAACATATCACTGATGGAAATTTCTGTTAATTTAGAACAAAACAGAGGAAGAAAAGTTCCTCAACTCAACACAAAGAAATGAGAAATTTGGAAAAAGAAGATATGGAGAAAAGCTCTGTTTCTATTAATCATAAAAATGAGTATAAAAATTACAAACTTCTTCAGAACTATAGTTCTGGAATAATCAAAAACTCCATACTCTGTTTTTACAAACTCTGTTTTTTAACACAGATTCGTGTTTCAGCAACAGGCAGACAGTTGCTGAAACACCACACAGTCTGTTGCTAAAACACAGACACAGTTGCTGAAACAGCCTGTAGAATGCATGCTGCTCCAAAAACACAACGACTCTATTTTCTTGTTGTTTTCTCTTCTCTGTCTTCTTCTCTGCCTTCTTCAATTTCTTAAACTCTCTTCTAACCTCAAAACGAACTGTTGTTCATCATATTTATAAGTAAAAAAAAAAAATTGACTTATAATATTTAAAAATACAAAATATCTTCTGATCTTTATCTACGTATTGAATGCAGCAAGCGGTGAAGGAATCGTGATGCCTTTTGAAGAAATGAAGTCGGTTGCCTGCAGGGACATAAATTCTGCAAATTAAATGCACAGTGGAGTGCAATAAATCAAGCACGACTTTGAGGCATCCGATATTTCTGAAATATCTACAGCGGATCTGATTTCTCTCCAGCTGTTTTATGTTGCAGTTGGAATTAAATTCCAACACTCCCCCTTAATTTCAACTGTTTGGTTTTTCTGCATACCCAGGCATTTCCTGAAATGGTCAAAAATTTTCTTTGTCAATGGTTTTGTCAAGATGTCAGCTAGCTGATCCTCTGTTCTGCAGTGCTGCAAAACAATCTCACCATTGTTAACCAATTCATGTATGAAGTGAAATTTTGTGTCTATGTGCTTTGTCCTTTTATGAAAAACAGATTTTTTAGACAATGCTATTGCCGATCTATTGTCACAGTAAATGGTAGTGCCCTTTTCTTGTTCATGACACAAATCTCTGAGAACTCTTCTCAGCCACACTGCTTGGCATGCTGCTGCTGTTGCTGCCACATACTCTACCTCTGCTGTTGACAAAGCCACAATTGGTTGCTTCTTAGAAGCCCATGAGATGGCTCCCGATCCCATATGAAACACGTATCCCGATGTGCTTTTCCTATCATCAACACTTCTAGCCCAATCACTGTCAGTGTAACCTGTTAACATGAAACTTTCAGAAGAGGAGTAAAGTATACCAAACCCCTTCGTTCCATTTACATACCTTAGAATCCTCTTGGCTGCCTGCCAATGAGTCTCTTTCGGTCTTTCCATAAATCTGGAGATTAAACTCACAGCGTGCATAATGTCTGGCCTAGTTGCAGTCAAGTACATGAGGCTGCCAACTATGATCTTGTACAATTTTGGATCAAAATCCTTGCTGATGTCTTCTTTGGTCAATTTCAACCCCATTATAGTTGGAGTCATAGCTGCCTTGCTGTTCTGCATGTTAAATCTCTTCAACATTGCTTCTACATATTTAACTTGGGAAATGAAAACACCATTTTCACTTTGGTCTACTTCAATTCCAAGAAAATATCTTAAGAAGCCCAAATCAGTCATTTCAAATTCACTTTTCATGACTGCTTTAAAATCAACAATGAGAGAAGCATCATTGCTAGTAAAGATTAAATCATCTACATATAAAACAACAATAAGAATCTTACCATCATTCTCCTTTATGTAGAGTGTGGGTTCACCATCACACTTCTCAAACCCATTCTCAATCAGATAAGCATCTATTCTGCTGTACCATGCTCTTGGAGCTTGCTTGAGCCCATAAAGAGCCTTCTTCAGTTTGCATACTTTATGCTCTTGGCCTTCAACTTCATAGCCTGGAGGTTGTTCAACATAAACCTCTTCTTTTAACACTCCATTCAGGAATGCAGATTTAACATCCATCTGATAAATCTTCCACTTGTGTTGTGCCGCAATAGACAACACTGTTCTGACTGTTTCCATCCTCGCTACTGGTGCAAAGGTTTCATCATAGTCTTTGCCTTGTTGTTGCTTGTAGCCTTTCACAACAAGTCTTGCTTTATGCCTGTCAATCTTGCCTTTAGCATTTCTTTTGGTCTTATATACCCACTTAACTCCAATGGCATCTTTACCTTCAGGGAGGTCCACTAACTCCCATGTTTTACTCTTCTCAATTGCACCAATTTCTTCATTCATTGCTTCAATCCATTTATCTTCATTTACAGCATCTTCAAAATGAATTGGGTCATCAACATGACAATATAAAGTGAATAATGAATTCAGACTGGTATTATTACTTACCTCTCCTTGTTCATAAATCTCATTCAGATTTCTGAATCTTGGTCTTCTTGGTGTGCTTGGAGTTCCATCTGAACTTGAGGGTATTTCTGATCCCTGTGGTGTGCTTGGAGAAGCACTTCCTTGATTTCTCAAGGCTGTTCGAATTCCAGCTTGTGGTGTGGTTTGTTGTACTTGATGTGGTGGAGGAGGAGCCACCAAAGAAGGGTTATTTGCTGCTGTCCCTTCCTCTTCTTCTTCGTGAGACACAATTGTCTTCACATTCACTGTCTTCTCTAAGCTTCCATCCCAAGCTTCATCTTCAATGAACTGCACATCTCTGCTTACTATCAATTTCTTGGTTAATGGATTATAGAGTTTGTATGCTTTTGACTCATCACAATAGCCAATAAAGACACACTTCTCCCCCTTACTATCAAGCTTCTTCCTTAGCTGATCCGGTACATGTGCATATGCTACACAGCCGAATACTCTCATGTGAGTGACAATTTTCTTTTGACCACTCCATGCTTCTTCTGGTATTTTGTTCATGACAGCTTTAGTTGGGCATCTATTCAAGATGTAAACTGCGCAAGTGACAGCTTCTGCCCAATACTCATGCGGCAAGTGTTTTGCCTTCAGCATACTTCTGACCATGTCCAGAATGGTCCTATTCTTCCTTTCTGCAACACCGTTTTGCTGAGGTGTATACCTTGCGGTGAACTGCTTTTGTATGCCATTCTCTCTGCAAAAACGCAGAAAGTCTTTAGAGATGTACTCTCCACCTCTATCTGTTCTGAGCACTTTGATATAATGCCCACACTGTTTCTCAACAAGAGTTTTGAAGTGGCGGAATTTCTCAAACACTTCACTCTTCTGTTTCAGCACATACACCCATGTCTTTCTGGTGTAATCATCAATGAAAGTTAAAACATATTTATTTCTGGCAAATGATGGTATTTGCATCGGTCCACACACATCAGAGTGAACAATTTCCAAGGGTGCTTTTGCCCTTATACTCTTTCCTGCTGGAAAGCTTTCTTTGTGTTGCTTGCCCAAGATGCAGCCTTCACAAAGGCTGTCCAGTTTCTCGATCAATGGCAATCCCTTTACCATTCCCTTTCTGTGCAACAGATTCAAGCCTCCGAAATTGAGATGTCCAAATCTCAAGTGCCACAACCAATTCTCATCTTTCACTTGTTCTTGAAAGACTTCTTGAGTTACAGCTGCAATAGTTCTTCCTTCCTTCAAATCTGCCCTGAGTTTGAGAGGAAACATTCTATTGTTGGTCATCTGCACCTGTGCAATGATCTTCTTACTTGGAGGTATGTCTCTGATTGTACACATATCATCTTTGAAGAACACATTGTAACCTTTGTCAATGAGCTGTCCAATGCTCAAAAGATTACATTTCAGACCCGGTACATAGTATACCTCTGGCACAATCAGCTGTTCTCCATTTCTTGCTCGGATACTGACTCTGCCCTTACCCTTGACAGATATCTTACTATCAGTTCCTGTTGTTACCTCAGATTTCACATTTTCATCCAGATTGGAAAACATTGCTATGTTTCCAGTCATGTGATTACTACAACCTGAGTCTAAGAACCAAAAATCATCTTGTTTGTCTTGTGCAATGTTACATGTTAACACCACAATCTTTGGATTCTTATCTTCTTCATTTGCAAAATTAGCATTCTGCCTACTATTCATGTCATTTTTCTTTTTCCTACATTCATTGGCATAGTGCCCATATTTCTTACAATAATGACACTGGACTTGGGATTTGTCATACCTTTGTCCATGAGCTTGTTGTTTGCTTGAACCTTCATCTTGGTTCTGATTGCAGCTCCTTCCGCTTGTGCTTGCAGGATTATTTCTGCCTTTGTTTTGGCTTCTTCCACGACCTCTATTATTTGCTCTGCCTCGACCTTTTCCTTGGCCAAAAGACATCTGAGTCTTGAATGCTTGCTCAAAAGAGGAATCTGTTCCTCTACTCAGTCTGTGTTCATGAGACATAAGAGAAGCACTCAGTTCATCTACTGTGAACTGTGAGAGATCCTTTGTTTCTTCTATTGCTACCACAACAGCTTCAAACCTTGAGGGTAAACTTCTCAAGATCTTCTCAACAATCCTTCTTTCTTCAAGAATTTCACCATGAGATCTTATCTGGGTTATCAACCCAATAACCTGAGTGAAGAAAGAATCTACTGTATCAGATTCCTTCATGCTGAGTGTTTCAAAGTCTCTCCTCAACATCTGCAACTTTGCAGTCTTCACCTTCTCCATGCCTTGATAGGCAGTTTTGAGAATATCCCATGCCTCCTTGGATTTTGTTGCTGCTGCAATCCGTGGGAAAACACTCTCATGTACTGATTGAAAGAGAAAAAAGAGGGCTTTGGCATCCTTCTTCCTGTCACTCTTCAACTGGTCTCTTTCTGCTACTGTCAAAGCAGCCAATGCTGCTGCATCTGCAGGTTCAGCATAGCCAGTTTCAACCAGCTCCCATATTCCTTGAGAAGCAAACAATGCTTTCATTGTTATGGACCAATAACTGTGATTTTTCCCATTAAACTGTGGCAGTTGGGAATTTTTCAAACCAGTTCCAGCATCTGCCATCTTCACTGTAAAAGAAAAGAAAAGATACTGACTGTATAATAAAAACAAGCAAGAACTTTCTCTGCTGGAGAAATCTTCTCAGTTAAGCTTCTTACAGCTCCTACAGTGAAAAACAAACTCTGTTTTTGACTCACTGAGTGCCTAGACTAGCTCCGATACCATGATGGAAATTTCTGATAATTTCGAACAAAACAGAGGAAGCAAAGTTCCTCAACTCAACACAAAGAAATGAGAGAAATCTGGACAAAGAAGATATGGAGAAAAGCTCTGTTTTTATTAACCATAAAAATGACAATAAAAATTACAAACTTCTTCAGAACTACAGTTCTGGAATAACTAAAAACTCCATACTTTGTTTTTACAAACTCTGTTTTTTAACACAGATTCATGTTTCAGCATCTGGCAGACAGTTGCTGAAACACCACACAGTCTGTTGCTGAAACACAGAGACAGTTGCTGAAACTGCCTGTAGAATGCATTGCTGCTCCAAAACACAGCGACTCTGTTTTTTCTTAGTTTTTCTTGCTCTGCCTTCTTCTCTGTCTTTTTCTATTTCTCAAACTCTCTAACATTAAAAATAACTGTTGTTCATTACATTTATAAGTGAAAAAACATTTTTGACTTATAATATTTAAAAATACAAAATATCTTCTAAAGCTTATCTGTGTATTGAATGCAACAAGCGGTGATGTCTTTTGAAGAAATGAAGTCAGCTGTTACAGGGGCATTTAATTCTGAAAATTTAATGCACAGTAATGTGCAAAATATCAAGCACGACTTTGAGGCATCCACCTTGCTGAAATATCTGTGGCAATCAGATTTTCTGTCCAGCTGTTTTATGTTGCAGTTGGAAATTAAATTCCAACAATAAAACTGTGAGGTAACTCCTCAAATCAAAATGTGTATTAGCTGAAGAATGCATATGGATTTACACATGGAGGTGAGGCTATTGGGATTCATCTCCCAATGACTCTTGGCCTTCCTTATTTCCTAATATTAAATAATATACAATATTAAATGTGCACACCCATCCCATCGGATTAGGTGTCAACGAATAGTTTGTGGTTTAATTTATTAGTGGGGTTAACTTTTTTGTTTTTAATATTTTAAGTGTAGATTAGTTTATGTGAGGTTTAATTTATTAATTTGTTTGTGATTGATTTGTATGGAGTTTAGTTTTGTTAAATTTCAAAATTAGAAAGTCAAATTTTTTGGAGAAGACCTGAAGATTTTTAGATCAAAATATAAGAAAGAGAATTGAGGGTGCATCAATTGGGAGGTTATGCTCTATTAAAAGGTATTTAAGGTTGTTAACTAATTAATTTGAGAGGCTTAGGTTGGGTTTCTTTGATTGTTGAAGTGTAGATAAGTTTGGTTGTATGAGGTTAGGTCTCATCATATTTAAAAAAAATTCCACTGAGGAAAAAATGGAGAGGAATTGAAAGTCAAGTCAATTGTGAGATTATGTAATTTTAAAAATCAAATAATTATATAAATGGAGAGGAATTGAAAGTCAAGTCAATTGCGAAATTATGCAATTTCAAAAATCAAATAATTATATAAATGGAGAGGAATTGAAAGTCAAGTCAATTGTGAGATTATGCAATTTCAAAAATCAAATAATTATATATATGGAGAGGAATTGAAAGTCAAGTCAATTATGAGATTATGCAATTTCAAAAATCAAATAATTATATAGAATTTGACTTTTTACTTGCTTTTTTACCTATGAAATTTACTTATGAAATGTAAATAAATTGGTTTGTGTATAGTTCCATGAGATAAGTTGATTTGTATATAATTCTATCTGATTTAGAGTCCAAATAATTATATAAATGGGGAGGAATTGAAAGTCAAGTCAATTGTGAGATTATGCAATTTCAAAAATCAAATAATTATATAAATTGAAAAGAATTGAAAATCAAGTCAATTGTGAGATTATGCAATTTCAAAAATCAAATAATTATATAGGATTTGGCTTTTTACTTGCTTTTTTACCTATGAAATTTACTTATAAAATGTAAAATAATTGAAAAAGTAAAAATAAAAATCAATTATGAGATTATGCTGTCTCAAAAAGTGAGATGTGAGAACATCCCATTAATAAAACAAAACCTGATAGGCTTCCTCATTCGCTTCACAAAGACTCTGCAATTGACTCAGATAATCGAACACTTTGCTAAAGAATCCTGGCTCGCTGTACAAAAATTCTGGCATTCCTGAGATAATTGAAGATTTTATGAAAGAAAAATCCAAACGAGATTACCAATCGAAAGTTCAGGGAACGCCACGCAACTGACAGCAATAGGACAATAACCTTATACTTTTCCAATAACTTCGAATTTCGTACCACAGTAACTTTTTATTATTTACACCGAAGGTGCTTTTCGGGGAGATTCCTCGCCCAACTTTAGTGGTGAGCACTATCGACTTGCAGCGAAGCATCCTTATTCGGATGGTAAAATCAATGCATGGCTGGAGGCCCTGCCACTAAACTCACGGCACAAGTAAAAACAAAGCTCTGAAAAATGTGAGAATCCCGGGAAATTCATCCTTGTTTTACTTGGAAGACCAAGACAGAGATATGTAATCGACCTCCTCAATTTACGTAAATGAATATGGTAAATATATTTGGAGTTTAAATGTTTAAATAAAGAAAATAAAGAATCGGTTTAATATAAAACGGATTCTTGAATCAGTTAAGACATATAGTTGATGCGTATTAAAAAATATCTGGGGAGGAGGAAGACGCACGCTAGTTTTCTTTTCCTGTCAAGTGATGGAACTGGTTAATATTTTCTTTCCTGTGTAAACAACAAAGGGATGGTAAACACTCTGCGGGTTGCTATTCACTTGATGAAGCATCGTACAGTCCAATTCCAAGTCCATGCCTGACCTCCCATGTTCGTTGTTCTCGTCAGTTCTTTGGCTGGTTTGTACATGCAGTATGGGACCTCTATTTATAATGCAACCAAATATGGCGTGAAAGGGTTTGTGGAGGCTTTTAGAATGGAATTGATGTCTTTAACATCAGAGTGAGCGTTTCTTTCCCGGGATATGTGGAGACTCCAATGCTGGATGACATGTAGCAGCTATTTGAAGTTAAGATAAATAAAATGCTAATGATCTCAAGGTTTCTATCATGCGTTGGTTGAGCAGCAGATGGGTACGTAGAATATTGTTTTCTTTTCTTTTTACTATAATTATTGTAATGTGAGAAAATGATAAAGTCGATACAAGGCAGAGGGATGAGGCCTAATAAGGTCATTTATCCCTTTCTTTTAGGAAACACCGTGATTACAATCATTTTCTCTTATAAGAGATAAGTAATCTTTGCTAATTTTTTTTATTATATAATCTTTTGTTGTGAGAAGAAAAATATATATATATATATAGTTTTCTGCAAAAATATTATATACATATGACTGCCAAGATAGGTGATTTGGTTTGCTTTCTTATTTAGATAGTCTTTATCTTGGTGAGTTAAAAGATAAAGAAAAGATTATATATATATATATATGATTGCCAAGATAATAATTTTGGCTAAATTTATTTATCATATAATCTCTTTCTTGAGAGTTGAAATATATAGTTCACTTGTGAGTTGAAATAAATAGTTTTCTTATTTTACAATTTATTCTCATATCAATATGGGTAAATATATGAGAAAATAATTCAAGGGAAATAAGTTGAGATTTTCCTTAAGGTGAAAATATGTTTTTGTGGACATATTGAGATTAAGGTTTTGGTAACCTTATATGGAGATGTTTAAAATGCACGCATATTTAAAAAGGCATGTGTCTATTGCGTGAATTTATTTCATGCATGTTTGGATAAATATGCATATTTTCATATTCTCTATGCATTGTATTTAATGCATTTAGATAGGAATTTTTAATTAAAAGATGATTAACCACGTGATTTTGGTGGTTATTTATTTCCTAAAAAGAATCCTTGTTGTCTTTTCTTGAAAAGACTCATACTTTAATATTTTAGAAAGATAATGTTATTAGAAATATGGAATGGTGAAAGGAAACTTATTGGCCAAGATTTCTATTATGTTATTCTTTGCTATTATGCCAATCTTTTACATAATACTTAAAGAGTGGTAGTATACTATGAATTTTTCGTAAAGAGAATCCATGTTGTAAATAGTAATTATTTAATAAATCCATGGATAGTTTACCATGGTAATGGTAAAGATTAATTAGTAAATCCATGGATAGTTTCATAAAACCATGGGTAGTTTTTCCATGGTGTTGATGGAGATTAATTGTTTCATAAAACCATGGGTATATTACCATGGTGTTTGCAAATATTAGTTATTTAATAAATCCATGGATTGTTTACCACACTGTTGGTAAAGTTAAGTTATTTAATAAATTCATGGTTAAAGGAACTAATTAGTTATATTCCTTAGATGAACAGACTAAGTGATTACTTTTATATTGTCATGATTATGATTTCCTTTTGGGAGGAAGATCATGCATAAGCATGCAACATATGTATTAGCTTTTATTGAAAAATAATATACATTTTTGGGTATGTGTAGTATTAAACTATGTTGAATATGATTTATCTGTTTAGTTGTGAAGGCACTCCTTTAGGGAGAGTCTCTTGGAATCAGTATGCATTCACATGCATGGAAGAAACAATTGTTATGTTAACTTGCATACCATGCACTAAAGGTAATAGCTTTAGGGTTAGCTATTTTTATTAAAAGTATGTAAATCACATGCATAAATATCTTAGCTGATGTATCAGTTTATTTTAAAGAAAGTTTGGGAGATGTAGCCATTGTCTTGCAGGAATGTGTGCTTATGTGACGTAAGCATTAGTTATTGTGATGACCTATAACCAGTACATATGAGGTATGTGTTATTAAAGAGAGAATGACAAGGCACTTTACTTACTTGTCATGATTACATAAGAGTAGATGGAGAAACTACTATAGTGATTGATTTATACTTTATGAATCTCGACATCATTTTATGTTGAAGGAATCATAGCAGGGAATGATGGCGACATGTACAAAGGAATATTATTCTTGTCATGTACAAAGGAAAAATTATGCTTGTGCTGGTGGCAGGTAAATGACTAATGTTCATGTAGATGAGTGCGAGTTGTAGGAAGGTCCAATGTGCGATGGTACATTGTAGGTACATCCATGCCACCAAGATGTGAAGATCCGAAGATATGAAGACCAGAGGGTAAATGGTATCATATTTATTGTAATGGCTTTAAGCTAGGTATTTGCATATTTCCTTGTAAGATTATATAAACGATGGTTAAGGGATGGTCTCCCTTATAAGCCATTGAGTGATGGGTTGAACACCCTCACGAGCGTTTAATAATAAAATTAAACGTTTGCTGGTTTTCACCCTACGGGGTTTCCAGGGTATATTGGTGTTCAATGGTGTGATTGATTATTGTGTCCAGATGATGAGGTTGATTCCTTTCTTGTTATGATGTTCATAATGGAAATTATGTGATGACTACATGAGTAATGAGATGAATGGATGGTTACATCATATAGTATTAAGTTAGTATACTATAATGGAAGTTGTTAAGGGTTAAGGAGTTTACTATTCTTATTTATAAATTACACTGTGAACTGTTAAACATTCTATGTAATGATGAGTAACTTGTATAAAAAAAATTTTAACTCCTTACATTTCCCTGTGAAGTTAATGGTGTATGTTACAAGTGGTATCAGAGCTAAAGGTTGCAACATTGGCATCTTTGGGAGTTAGCGAAAAGAAATTGAGGGATTCAAGATGAAAAGCATCGCATCTTTAATCCAAGTCGAACAAAGGGTTTCAAGAGATAAGTATTATTATCTTTCTTTCCTTGAAACACTAGTTATTTCATTTATGGAAAATACACTGATTACAAAGTAAATAACTGATTCAGTTAGAGTTTCTTTAAAAAAGGATATGTATTTTCCATGTACGTAAAAACTTCTATTTTTGTGTTGAAGTTTCCTTGAAAGGAGTTGGGAATTTGGTTTCCTGAAGAAGAAACATGCGTGTGCTTGAAAATTTAACTAATATACATTTTAATTTTTTATGGGAGAGAAATATCTATATTTTGAAAATAATTCTTGCATGTGAAGCTTGCAACTAAAACAGACAAATATAGAGTAAAATGTGGCTTATAATGTGCAAGATTATGCTAGTTCTTTTGGAAAGTAATAAAGCATTGTTAACATGATAATCTTTTAGAAAGATATACCATGGTAAAAGACCAAACTACTATGCTAGTTTTGCTGAAAAGAACCCATGTGAATCTTGCAAAGATTACTCGTACATATCTTGAAGGGTGTGAGCAGTAGTAAAACATAAATAAGTAAACTTGCTTGCCTTTATATATATCTTGTTTAAGAAAAGATAGGAAGCTTGTTTTTCTATAAAAGGGATTTTGTACTTTTGTGTTAAGTGAAAAGGAATCCAAGTTCTTTCTTGAAAATAAATATAGGTTAAAGAGAATAGCCTCTTGAATATATATTGCATTGCTAGATGGATTATTAAAGGTTAAGTTAACCTTGTTAGTGTTGCGTAGTTTTATGCATAAAAGAGGCTATCTATGATAAATTCCTGTAAGCAAAGCATGAGCAACTTGCATATAGAATCATAAAGGAACAAGGTTCTTTGCATGCAATAGTTGTATTAGATTTCATCAGAAAGAACATAAGTTTATATGTGGAAAAATATAACATGTTTTGTTATCATACTTTAGAAAAGAATTCTTTGGCAAAAAAGATGAATTACATGTACAAAACTAAAGTAATGTTTTGGTTTCCTTGAAATACATACATGGCTAATGTGGGTAAAATATTTCAAGAATAAAGGCATGTATTCTTATGTTTTATTCCCTTAGTTTTATGGAGAAGAAAACCATGTTTTGCATGCCTATTATGTTATGTGTCCTCGAAGAGGAATCCTGAGTTTGCCTACTCGATTATGTTAAGTACTCTGTTGGGAAATTAAGATTAGAATCTTTATGCATTGTATGCATAGGAACAACATCTAATGTGTTAGCTTTATTATATTTGCATGCTCCAAAGGAAAAATCTGAAGTGGTGGTTCTTTTGTTAAATTTTAAGTAAAGCAAATGCACATTGTGTCATTTTCCATTAAAGGAATTTCTGAACAAATATAGTATTTCGTCTGGTACGAATGTTTGCGTGTGTGAAAATTGTCATAATAATGTGGGAGTTATTTGACATGAATTGATAATTACTTACTCACACTAATGTAGAGATGTTAGAAGAAAGCATGTTGTGACATTGTATTCACATCTCATATATGCACATGAATAGGTGTTAAAATATCACTCAAAGATTGATTATTTATTGATTAAGGCTTATTCTAATCATACTATAAAATCTTGTCGATGTTGCTACAAGAAAACATTGTTGTGGAGGAGCAATGTGAATTCCTAATGAGGATTAGTATTGCAGTAGGGAGAGAAGTCCTTCAAATAAAATAAAGATAAGTATTTTATGTTATTTTATTTTAAGAAGTCTATGCATATGCATGTTGATTTCCTTTAAAGATGTATTGTTACATACATGGCATTGCATGAGCTTCCATTTAAAAGAATTCTTAAAAAGTACATGCTATTATAATATACTTTTTCTGCATAAGAATATGCTTATGAGATTAGTATGTGTATTATGCTTTATTTCTTTAGGAAAGAAAATATAAAAGCATGAAAGAAAAATAGTTACTTTTCATTTGAGCTTGAAGAGAAGTAATTGTTTTTGCATGCAATAGAATTCCTAAGTTACCATGCACTACTTTAAAAAGATGAATGTGTATAGTGATGGTATGTGAAGCTAACGCATGAATGCAAAAAAAAAAAAAAATGAAGAAAGTCCTACTATAGAATGATAGAGTTGAATGACGTCTCTTAATGGATCAAGTTATGAAAGTTAACTTAATGACTAGTTGACTAACTAGTGTTTGCATGAGTCGTCATGGATGCATTAAAACTATTGACTAGTTATGAATGAATAACTAATGAAGGTTATATGCATGAATCGATTTTGACTAAAGCTATTTGAAAGTTGTGAACAAGTGATTATGATAATTAATTCGTGTGTCAGTCTGTTTGGAACAGAACATTAGGGGAATTGGAAATGTTGTACTCATACCCTAATCACTATTGACACATACACATTAATGGATATTTATATATACTGGTATGCGTGACAACATTTTATGTGGGAACTTAAAATGATTGCATAAGATAATATGTGCTTGAGAAATGCATATTTATGATTAGCATTGTTTCTTATAGTAAGCATGGGTTGCTTAATGGAAACATAAAATCTGTGAAAATAAAGCATCGCAAGCATTGCAATGTGAATTGCAACAGTAAACGTTAAAGTATCATGTTTTAATAATGTATAAGTTGTGACTGTTTCAGTAAAGCTAACTAGTATTAACTAGCTAAAGACAAACTTGTTGAAATTAATTAATGAAAGAAAATTCGTCTAAGTTGATGGTAAAAATGTTTCCAAGAATAGGAAGTGGTTGGGGACAGTTGGAAAGACAGTTACCTACTCCTCTGAGGATAAGCTGGATCCCCGGGGAGGAGTAGGCGTTCTGTGAAATTGGTAGAGGGGGAGTATTTTCTCGAGCTAGTTGGGACCAGTAGAAAATAACTTCCAGCAACCTTTGTAAAGCCAAAAACATCTGAGTATGACTGGAATTGGAGAATTGGACCGGAATGTACCAAATTTCTCTTCCAGGCTTTTCTGAGTGTGACTGGATTGGCCATCCCGATGTCACAGCAGAAGAATCCACTGTTGACCCGTGACACTGTCCAGATTCCGGAGCTAGGGGGCAAGTGGAGGACGTAATTGCCTCACTTGATGGTTGGGAGGATCATAGCTTGAAAGAATTTTAGTGTGGAAACACTAAGGAACATGGGTTATCCTGAAGAGTGAACCTTGAAGGGAAGAACTCATAGAGGAGAAATTGTTCCACTGGAATTGGAGAATTGGACCGGACTGTCTCGAATTTCTCTTCCAGCTGAGTACTTTTTGAAGTATTGTAGAGATGTCTTTAGCAGGAGCTAAGACAGTGTGCACGTGATGCATTGATGAGAGGGTTGGTTCTCTCTGAGTACTTATAAAAGTACTTTGATTAAAACATCTCTTTATATTGCAATAATGTTTGATGGTTGCAAGTGTTTTCATTTCATTGAAACTATGTGACTAACGTGATTGAATGGTTAGTCATACATTACAGGCTCTTTCCAGGAAGTGTTGATGGGTGTTCAACCATTTGATGAGAGGTTTCGTAAAAGCCATCATTTCTACCAATAGTAATTGGTAAGTTCGTATAGAGATTTTTCTATACTTTTGTGAATTGAATAAGAGATAAGCAATAGAAATGGAAATGAAATTTTCTTTGCACTATACATACTTATGAGTATGGATAAAAACATTATTGTTTCAAATAATGGCATTTAGGGAAACGAAAGTGTTTCATTGCCAACGGGAAGGAGCCCCTTTGGGTTGTTTATATTATTATATCATGAGTATAATTTTTAACTTCAGTGAGAGAAGCACACCGAGGATGGTGTTCTCTTAAGGGGGGGAGTATGTAACTGACCTCCTCAAGTTACGTAAATGAATATGGTAAATATATTTGGAGTTTAAATGTTTAAATAAAGAAAATAAAGAATCGGTTTAATATAAAACAGATTCTTGAATCAGTTAAGACAGATAGTTGATGCGTATTAAAAAATATCTGGGGAGGAGGAAGACGCACACTGGTTTTCTTTTCCTGTCAAGTGATGGAACTGGTTAATATTTTCTTTCCTATGTAGACAGCAAAGGGATGGTAAACACTCTGCGGGTTGCTATTCGCTTGATGAAGCATCGTACAGTCCAATTCCAAGTCCATGCCCGACCTCCCATGTTCGTTGTTCTCGTCAGTTCTTTGGCTGGTCTGTACATGCAATATGGGACCTCTATTTATAATGCAACCAAATATGGCGTGAAAGGGGTTACGAAGGCTTTTAGAATGGAATTGATGTCTTTAACATTGGAGTGAGCGTTGCTTTCCCGGGATATGTGGAGACTCCAATGCTGGACGACGTGTAGCAGCTGTTTGAAGTTAAGATAAATAAAACGTGAATGATCTGAAGGTTTCTTTCATGCGTTGGTTGAGCAGCAGATGGGTACGTAAACTACTATTTTCTTTTCTTTTTACTGTAATTATTGTAATGTGAGAAAATGATAAAGTCGATACAAGGCAGACGGATGAGGGCTAATAAGGTCATTTATCCCTTTCCTTTAGGAAAGACCGTGATTACAATCATTTTCTTTTATAAGAGATAAGTAATCTTTGCTAATTTTTTTTATTATATAATCTTTTGTTGTGAGAAGAAAAATATGAATATATATACAGTTTTCTGCAAAAAGATTATATACATATGACTGCCAAGATAGGTGATTTGGTTTGCTTTCTTTATTAGATAGTCTTTATCTTGGTGAGTTAAAAGATAAAGAAAAGACTATATATATATATATATATATATATATATATATATGATTGCCAAGATAATCATTTCGGCTAAATTTATTTATTTCTTGAGAGTTGAAATATATAGTTCACTTGTGAGTTGAAATAAATAGTTTCTTTATTTTACAATTTATTCTCATATCAAGATGGGTAAATATATGAGAAAATAATTCAAGGGAAATGTTGGAGATTTTCCTTCTTAAGGGGAAAATATGTTTTGGTGGACATATTGAAATTAAGGCTTTGGTAATCTTATATGGAGATGTTTAAATGCACGCATATTTAAAATAGGCATGTGTCTATTGTGTAAATTATTTCATGCATGCTTGGATATATATGCATGTTTTCATATTCTCTATGCATTGTATTTAATGCATTTAGATAGGAATTTTTAATTAAAAGATGATTAACCACGGGATTTTGTGGTTATTTCCTAAAAATAATCCTTGTTGTCTTTTCTTGAAAAGACTCTTACTTTAATATTTTAGAAAGATAATGTTATTAGAGAGATAGAATGGTGAAGGGAAAATTATTGGCAATCCATGTTGTCCTTTCTTGAAGAAATTTCTATTATGTTATTCTTTGCTATTATGCCAATCTTTTACATAATAGTTAAGAGTGGTAGTACACTAAGAAGTTTTTGTAAAAGAATCCACATTGTTTTAAAGATTTATATTATGATAATCTCTCTTTTACATGAAATAGTATTTCATGATGATAGAAATATAAGAAGGAAATATGTGTTTCCTATAGTAAAGGAAGAGCTATCTCTCTTGCATGCACAAAGAATAGCCATTATGTTATAGAGGCGTGATCTTTGCATGTATAAAGAAATGTTGAGCCATCTTAATATTTAGGAAGATAAACTAATATGTTAGTTATGTTAGTTCTTTTGGAAGAAGGTCATGCATAGGCATGCAACCTATGTATTAACTTTTATTGAAGAATAATATACATATTTGTATGTAGAAATATAGCTTGTAGTATTGAACTACATTGAATAATATTGTTTAGTACAGTCTTTGGAAAAGAAGACATGTATTTATAGTCTTAATTGCATATTTTTACTTATGTTTACATGCTCACTAACATTCAGACTTTCTTTGGAAAGACTCGTGAAGGAGGTTATGTGCCTCGTTGTGTAAGCACTCCTTAGGGAGAGTCTTTTGGAATTCGGTATGCATTCGCATGCATGGAAGAAACAATTGTTATGTTAGCTTTCATTCCATAATAGCTTAAGGGCTAGCTATTCTGATTAAATTTATGTAGATCATATGCATAAATATCTTAATTGATGTATCAATTTATTTTAAAGAAAACTTGGGAGATGTAGCCATTGTCTTGCAGGAAAATGTGCTTATGCGACAGAAGCATTATTTATTACGATGACTTATAACCAGCACATATGAGGTATGGTTCGTTAAAGAGCGAACGACAAGGTACTTTGCTTGCTTGTCATGAATATACATGAGTAGATAGAGAAACTACTACAGTACAGATATGTGAAATGATTGATTTATGAATCTTGACATCATTTTATGTTGAAGATATCCTAGCAGGGAATGATGGCGACATGTACAAAGGAATATTATGCTTGTCATGTACAAAGGGAAATTATGCTTGTCCTGGTGGCAGGTAAATGATTAATGTTCATGTAAATGATTAATGTTCATGCAGATGAGTGCGATTTACAGGAAGGGTCAATGTACGATGGTCCATTGTAGGTACATCCATGTCACCAAGATGCGAAGATCTAAAGATATGAAGACCAGAGGGTAAATGGTGTCATATTTATTGTAATGGCTTTAAGCTAGTTATTTGCATATTTCTTTGTAAGATTATATAAACGATGGTTAAGGGATGGTCTCCCTTATAAGCCATTGAGTGATGGGCTGAACACCCTCACGAGCGTTTAATAATAAAATTAAACGTTTGCTGGTTTTCACCCTATGGGGTTTCGAGGGTATATTGGTGTTCAATGGTGTGATTGATTATTGTGTCCAGATGATGAGGTTGATTCCTTTCTTGTTATGATGTTCATAATGGCAATTATGTGATGACTATATGAGTAATGAGATGAATGGATGGTTACATCATAAAGTATTAAGTTAATATAATGTAATGGAAGTTGTTAAGGGTTAAGGAGTTTACTATTCTTATTTATAAATTACACTGTGAACTTTTAAACATTCTATGTAATGATGAGTAACCTGTATAAAAAAAAAATTAACTCCTTACATTTCCCTGTGAAGTTAATGGTGTATGTTACAAAGGTACAAAGGAATTGAAATAGATTTTCATTGCAGGGTTACCCACTAACAATTTTCATCAATAACACTTTTAATTTTTTTTGAATACATAAATTAGCACTTATAATTTTATTTATAAAATTAAAATTATACAATAATTTATGTATTAGCTTTTAGTAATTTTTTATTTTTATTTTTATATTCAAAGTGTTAAGAGTTGTCTCATCACCTCTACATTCAGCACAATGAAAAAGTTCTAACACAATATAACAATATATAACAACATAATAGATATAAGTTAATTTTAATTATTATAAAAAGAAAAAAAAAGAGCTAAAAACATAATTTTGAAAATAAAATTACAAAAATTTACACTAGAATATTTTTTCTAAAATTGAACACTCCATTTATAATTTACTTTATAATTAATGGTTGTTTTTTTGGAGTACAATAATGTAGTTAAGCATGCCCAATATCAATTTGCATTAAAGTTATAAAATTTTATGAAAATAAACTATATACTGATAAATATTATCATAGATTTTAGAATTTATATATATACACATTCAAAAAAAAAAAAAAAAATTTATTTGTAAACTTTTACATATAAAACTTAAAATTTTAATTTGTAAATATAGATATAAATATAAATATTATAATGATGTAATATGTCAAAACAATATTATAATTTAATTTGTAAAATTATTCAAATCAAACCACAAAATCAAACTCAAAAAAAAATCACAACTATGACAGCTGTATTTGGTATTAACTAGTTGTTAACTAGTAGAATGACATTTTGTTATTATTTTAAAGAAAAGACTGAAACATTTAGTGTTTTCTAGAAAATTTTATCTTCCTCTGAGGATAAGAGGCATATCTTTGTGAGGAATAGGGGTTATGTTCACAAAACTAAGGAGAGAGTGAGGATTTCCTGAGCTGGTAGAGACCAGTGGAAACCACTCAGCATTCCTAAAAATTTCGTCTTGAGGTCACACCAGAAAACACTGTCAACCTGTACCTCTCAGGTATGGAGCACGGGGCCTCTCTTGATGGTTGGCTTGAAATCATCAGCAATTTGCATACTCAAATACGTATTTGCTCATAATTTTTGGTAAATTACACAGTGGTTAATGTCATGATATATGTATACCTATATGTGTTTTTCCAGCACCTTTCAAGGCTATATTGTAGTGAACAAATGTTGAAAAGAAAAGGGTTCTGAGGTTTTGTACGACTTAAAAGATGCTGTGAATTCTTTATGTGTTAAAGATGTTGTGAATTATTTATGAGTTAAAATATTCTGTGAATTATTTATGAGTTAAAATATTTTGTGAATTATTTATGATTTAAAAGATTTTGTGAATTTTTTATCAGTTAAAAGGGTTATGTGAATTGTTTATGATTGTTGTAAATTAAATACAGTTCTACAAATTAAGTATATAAAAAAAAATTAACAATACGAGTCTAAGTTTTGTAATAAGGTTTGCAAGAAAGAAATGTGTTAAGGGATTATAGGGAAAACTAAATTAAGTTGCTACAGAAGTAGCATACTGCTTACAAAACTACAATGTAAGGATACATTCCTATTTAAAACGTGAAATATGAATATCAGGAAAAAGGGACACAAATGCTATTGCATACATGTGTCTAAAGTTAAGCTTAAAGGAAAAATTAAATTTGAATAATCCTGCCTATGTAAACTTCCTAGGAGTGAACTAACTCTTAGGACACGAGGTGGAAACATCAACTTGGGACATGTCGTTCCTCCTGTAAAAATACCATACTTGGACAAGTAATGCGGTGGTCTGGTCACCAAACAAGAAAGAGGTAAATTAAATGCAAATATAAAGGTTTAACATGTTTAGAGTTAAATAATACACAAATAGATCTCGACATTATAATCATAGATAAAACTAGACAAGGGTCATTAAAGATATGCAATAGAGAAGAAAATAAAATAAACGAACTGGACAAAGGCTTCGTAGTCTCAGAGCGAAATAGATAACATGAAATATCTTTTACTGTATAAAATTAGAGAGTGTATTAAAACCATTAAGAGACCACATATTTATAAGAAGTATAAACCTCCTAAAGAAGTTATATTGTATTTAGCTCAAATGAGAAAACAGTAGAGACAATCAACAAACTAAATGAAAACAAGAGCTTTATAGCTTCATATTTTTTCTAAATATGCAAAATAGATAATCAGAGACTAGGAGTATCGATCAAGACCAACAGGAATGGCTCGGAAGAAAACCCACAAAATAATATCATCAGTTTTGAAGAAAAATAATAGTTATAGTAAAAATTTCCTGGTAAAAATGCAAGTAAACCATTTATGGCCTTCCTAACCTAGAAATGAATCCCGAGCTTTAAACATGCTTCGTAAACTTGAAGACCATGCCAAGTGGTAAAACAATCTAACCACATCGAGAAGGGGTCTAGTGAACCAGTGATTTGACATATGAATACCTGGAAGAAATATATGACATCATTAGCAAAGGAAGTCCATTGCTTATGATATGTAAAAGGACCCTGATTCTAGTTGAGAGGGTACCTGCAACACCCAAGAAACAACTATTAAAGAGGAGGCACAATGATTATAATTGGGAAGTCAATGCAAGTATAACCGAATATGGGAACTCTACCTTCATGGTTACTTGAAATTGAAAAGCCTCCCGAAGACAAGCCAAACACTGAGCTGTAAGGAATGGAAAATCGACAACAGGAATCAGAGAGGTAGAGCGACTTCATAGTCTACTTGCGAAGAAACAATTGATGGAATGAATACATACATGACAAGAGATCAAACTCGGGAAAATTCATTACCCATGTGGTGAGATCCATCCAAAACCCTGGGAATTGAAACTAGTGGAGTTGCTTCCAATTTGGGTTGAACTGCAGAGAACTATCCATCTCCGGATTGAATCCATGGGCAAAAATTGGTTCAAGCATGCGTCCATTCCTTTGTAAATACTAGAGGCATCAAGATAGTAGTCTGCAAACCCTTAATCATTTGCAGTCTAAAACAAGTGCCGAAGTAGCGAAAATGAGGAATTGCAGATAGGTAAGTAGGTTTTACCCAAAACATGTTTCCCACCGAGTAAGTCCACCGTTGATTGCAAGAGATCGGACAATGTGTGGAGGAGAAGGTGGCCCATAAAAACTCAGACCCAATCCCAAATAAATCTCGCAACCGGCGCCACATTAATATGCTAGTACATGACAGGTTCAATTTGGTACAAATAGGAAAACCAAGCATTTAATAGAACTGAAAAGAGTGTAACCATAGTTGAGTTGACAATTGGGGTTTGGTGGTAAATGAACTTATGAGTTTATTAAGTGTTTATTTAACATGTAAACCGATAACCTTATATCTATGGTTAACAAATTTTCAATTTGAGAAATCATTTAGAAATGTAATATATAAGGTAATGTAATAGTTAAGGTAATGTGTAATTTTTTTTTAAATTTCGTAAGTTACAAGTGGTATCGGAGTAGCGTTTTCATGCTGGGACCCTAGGGGTCACCTTACAAGTTTAAAATGTCTGTATACCGATGCACAGAAAAGAAGTAGTACTATAAAGGAAAATATGAGAAGGGGATCGACACAACAAACACCTCAGAATAATGGGGAACCTACACATCAAGAACAACTAGAAATGAAGCCTGAGATGTGGATTCAATTGAGTGTAGATCAATACCAGCACACTAGTAGAATGTTGGAGGAACAACAACACCAGACCATCATACTGTTAAGTACTATATAGAAGTTGCAAGAGGAGATGGTCCACGTGAGAATCGAAAATGAACGTCTGATGCAAGAGCAAGAAATAATACTTAAGAGCCTTTCCGACAAGCAAAATCAAGGGGTGTTATAATCCAGTCCTGATAGGGGTATGCAAGAAGGAAACGAACGATAAACCAAGGACCAAACCACAGATAGAATGGGCACGAGTCCTTCATAGAAAAGCAAAAAAAAGAGAAACTATAATGAAGCAGAGTCTGGTAATGTGTCATATCAGAAGGAAGTTAAGAAGAAAAATGTGGAGCTTTAAGGTGAGTTTCGAAAAATAAAACCACCTACATTTGATGGAGAATCTAAGGAGGTGGCAGAGGCTTAGTTGATAAATATGAATAAGTACTTTCAGGTGTACGAGTATAGCAGTAATCTTAAAGCTAGATTTTCCATATATCAATTGAGAGAGAAAGCCACCCTATGGTGGGAGGTAAAGAATGTTCACAACATTGAAGATCAAGATGTTACATGAGAATGATTCCAACAATACTTTAAAGATAAGTATTTGGTAGAACGTTTTTATGACAAACAATATAGAGAATTCCATGACGTGAAACTGGGTCAGATGACTATGGATTATTTTATTACGAAGTTCACCTCTCTGTTAACATATTTTCCTTACCATAGAGATGAAAGCCTAGGGTTGAAAGATTCCTAAGTAGTTTGCCAACCCCTATGAAGGAACGAATTCAGTTCATAAATCCTAGGACCATGGAAAAAGAAATTTGTAAGGCACGAATGTGCTACCAGCAGTCCAAGGAAAAAGGGGAAGTGGGAAAATGTTGGCAGCCAAGAAAAGGATAGAAAAATAGTTCAAACTTCAAGGGTGCTAGAAGTAATAATTTTAAGAATTCTGCATGAAGTTCTGTAAGAAAGCAGTTTGGCAGAAATCATGAAAGAACCCGATGGCCTACTGAAGAGAGGCTTACAGAGGCTTATAGAAAACCTAAGCAATGGAAAGTAACCAAGCCACCTCTGCAGTGTTGGGGGTGTGGTGAAGCACATTATTATAAAAATTTCCCACATCGAGGGAGAAGTGAAACAATTGTAAACTTACAGGAGGCTTCTATGCTAGGAGATATGGTTTGAAACATACCTTGAATCAATGCAGTGTTGGAAGATCGACAGGAATATTATCAACCAACAATGATAGAGTTGGAAGGGAAGTTATTATTTCAGTCTATTTCTATTTTGGTTTACCCAGGTGCAAGTTTAAGTTATTTAAAACCTAAAATAGTAGAAGTATGTAAACTAAAAGGTTAGAAATTTAAAAACCCTTGGATGGTACAGTTAGCCACAACAGCCAAAAGAAAAATAAGTGCCAAAATTCCAAACTGCACATTGGAAATTGTAGACCAACAGTTGAACGTGGACCTGAACAACCATTAGGGTCCTATGATGTTTTGCTGGGTATGGATTGGCTAAAGAAACATTGGACTTTGGTGGACTGTAAAGAAAATATTATATACTAAAGGATGCAAGATGGAACACGCAACGAGATTCAGGGAATCAAGAAACCATTACAGTTGTGTCCTATTGTAGTGTCTCAAATGAATAAGTGTATAAGGAAGGGGTGTCAGATTTATGCTATCCAGGTGGGATATGCAAATTCCAAGGAGAAGTCGCCTATGATGGAGAACATACCAGTGGTACAAGACTTTATGGATGTATTTCCAGAAGATGTACCCAGATTACCACCAAGAAGAGACATTGATTTCACCATTGAATTAATGCCAAGAGCATCACTAGTGTCAAGAGCTCCTTACAGAATGAGTGTTCCAGAATTAACTGAATTAAAAATGCAGTTGCAAGAGATGTTGGATAAAGGATACATTCATCCGAGTGTATCCCCTAGGGGAGCACCAGTATTTTTCATAAAGAAGAAATACGGAACCATGGGGATGTGCATGGAATTTAGACAACTCAATAAGTTAACAGTCAAAAATAAATATCTTTTACCACAAATTGACGATCAATTTGATCAGGTAAAGGGGGCCATAGTATTCTCAAAAATAGATTTAAGGTATGGATACCACCAGATCTAGATCAAGGATGAAGATATTTATAAGACTTCTTTCCGTACCAGGTACAGGAATTATTAGTTTGTGGTGCTACCCTTTGGGTTAACAAATGAGCCAGCGAAATTTATGAGGTTAATGCATGGTATATTTCACCCCTTCCTAGATAAATTTGTACTCATATTTATTGATGATATTTTAATATATTCAAAGAATCTGGAAGAACATAGAGAAAATCTAAGAATATTGCTGGAAATGTTAAGAAAACACTAGCTGTATGCTAAGTTCAACAAATGTGATTTCTTTAAAACAAAAATCCAATACTTAGGCCATGTTATTTTAGTAGAAGGGATCGCTATTGATCCAGAGAAAATTAAGATAATTATGGAATGGTGAGCTCCCCAAAATGTGGCAGATATCCGATCCTTTATGGGATTGGCTGGGTACTATCGAAGATTCATTGAAGGATTCTCCAGAATTTCTTTTCCAATCACCTCCTTGCAGAGAAAGGGAAAAGTATTTAAGTCGAGTAATGAGTGCCAGAATAGTTTCGAGAGGTTGAAGCATCTATTGACCACTGCACTAGTGTTGAGGGTAGCTGACCCTAAAAAATAATTTGAGGTTTGTACAGACACTTGTAAGGAGGGATTTGGGGCAGTTTTATCTCAAGAAGGAAAGGTAGTGGCCTATGAGTTAAAAAAGTTAAAAGGGCATGAGAAAAAATATTCAGCTTATGATCTGGAGTTAACAACAGTGGTACATGCACTATGGGTATGGAGACACTACCTGTTGGGAAAGAAGTTTGTGTTAAATACTGACCATAGTAGCTTGACCAATTACTTCAAGAAAGTTGATTTAAACTCCTGACAGACAAGATGGAATTCCTTCCTGAGTGAAATTGATATGGAAATTCATCACGTGAAAGGTAAGGAAAATCGTGTGGCGGATGCCTTAAGTAGGAAACTTCATTTTTTTATGAGCTTTGCTATAACCAGCTTGAATGAAAATTTTTAAATCAATTAAAAGAGGAAGCATAGAAGGATCCTGAATATCAATTCCTATGGCAGCAAATGGAAGAGGCTAGAAAACAAGGAAACACTTCTGAGTATGGAGTTAGTAAAGAGAAAATGCTAACCTTTAGAGGAAAAATTTATATACCAAACCATGTGGATCTAAAGGAGCTAATCATGAATGAAAATCATTGAAGTAATTATGCATGAAACCCAAGACACCAGAAAATTTTAACTACAATTAGAAAAATATATTTCTGGCCTGGTACGCGAAGAAACATTGTTGAATCCTTAAATAAATGTTTGGAGTGTCAACAGGTCAAGGTGGAGCATCGACATCTGGCAGGATTGTTGCAGCCCATACTAGAACCTGAATGGAAATGGGAGGTCATATCCCTGGACTTCATTACGGAATTGCCACGATCAAAGAGGCACAATGACTCTATTATGGTGGTGATCGACCGATTGAGTAAGTATACTCATTTTATACTTGTACAGTCTACTTACAAGACTATACAGATATCAGATATTTTTATGAGAGAAATTTTTAGATTGCACGACATTCCAAAGACTATTATTTCAGATAGATCTGGGGACTCAAATAAATTTCAACACTGCTTATTATCCCCAAATGGATGGTCAAACAGAATGGGTAAATCAAGTTTTGGAAGACATGATGCGCATGTACGTGATGCAGAAACCAACAAAGTGGGAATAATATTTACAACTCATTGAATTTTCTTACAACAACTCCCATTAATTGGAGCAGCCCTAAAACTAAGTTAATGCTTGGGCCAAAAATGCTGGCTGAAATGGAATGAGAGGTAAAAAAGATTAGGAAAAACCTAAAAACTGCACAAGATCAGAAAAATATATACACAGATAAGAAAAGGACTTATCGAGAATTTGAGGTGGGTGATCATGTGTATGTGAGGATCAAACGAAAGAAGAGCACCTTGAGATGGGCCTCTTATGCCAAGCTATCCCCTAGGTTCTGTCGACCCTTCGAAATTTTGGAGAGGGTAGGACCTATGGCATATCGATTGGCCTTACCTCGACACATTTGCCTATACAATGTGTTTCATGTCTCCTTGCTAAAGTGATATGTACATGATCCAAAGCATGTAATCCATTGATAGAAGATTTAGGTAGGGTAGAATTAGAAAAATCCTAACTTGAAGCATGAATTTTTATGTGAATTTGATAGAAAACTTTGTTGTTTGTAGGTAGATTTGGAAGGCGAGTTTCTGGTTGAGCCTCAATGTATACTTGACAAGAGAGAAATCATGCTCCGGAAGCAAGTCATCACGTAGGTTAAAGTGCAGTGGAAGCACTTCAACCTAGATGAGGCTACTTGGGAAGATGAGGGATTTGTACGTGAGGCTTACCTAGAGCTATATCTTGAGTTGGAGTGAAACACCGAGGACGGTACTACTTCTAGGGGTGGGAGTTGTGACAACCGAATTTGGTATTAACTAGTTGTTAACTAGTAAAATGACATTTTTTTTATTATTTTAAAGAAAATAATAAAACATTTAGTGTTTTCCAAAAAAATTTATTTTCCTTGTTATTAATATGAAAAATAAAATTGGTTATGGAAAAACAGTTCCATAAAAAGTAAAAAGGTTGATGGTAAAGTATTCTAAGAACTGAGAGGTAGTTGGATAGTTTGAACAGTTACCTGTTCCTCTGAGGATAAGAGGCATATCCTAGTGAGGAATAGGGGTTTTGTTCACAAAACTAAGGAGAGAGTGAGGATTTCCTGAGCTGGTAGAGACCAGTGGAAACCACTCAGCATTCCTGAAAATTTTTTATACTGACTGGACTTGGGGTCCTGAGGTCACAACATAAAACACTGTTAAACAGTACCTCTTAGGTGTGGAGCATGGGGGAAATAGAAGGACGTAATCACCTCTCTTGATGGTTGGGTGGACATCATCAACAGTTTGGATAATCAGATAAGTATCTGCTCATACTTTTTGGTAAATTACACAGGGGTTAATATCATGATATATGTATACCGGTATGTGTTTTTCCAGTGCTTTTGATGGATATATTGTAGTGAACAAACGTTGAAAAGAAAATGGTTCTGAGATTGTGTATGAGTTAAAATATGTTGTGAATTATTTATGAGTAAAAGATGTTGTGAATTCTTTATGAGTTAAAAGATTCTGTGAATTCTTTATGAGTTAAAATATTATGTGAATTATTTATGAGTTAAAAGGGTTTTATGAATTGTTTATGATTTTTGTAAACTAAATATAGTTCTATAAATTAAGTATTAAAAAAAAAATAACAATATGAATCTGAGTTTGGTAATAAGGTTTGCAAGAAACAAATGTGTTAAGGGATTACAGGGAAAACTAAATTAAGTTGCTACAGAAGTAGCATATTGTTTAGAAAACTACAACGTAAGGATATATTCTTGTTTAAAACAAGAAAACATGAATAGCAAGAAAAAGGGACAAACATGCTATTTCATACATGTGTCTAAAGTTAATCTTAAAAAAAAAATTAAATTTGAAGAATCATGCCTATGTAGACTTCCTAGGAGCGAACTGTCTATTCAGGACATGAGACGGAAACCTCAACTCGGGACATGTCATTCCTCCTATCAAAATACTATACTTGGACAAGTAATGCGGTGGTCGGGTCACCAAATAAGAAAGAGGTAAATTAAATGCAAAGATAAAGGTTTAACATGTTTGTAATTAAATAATACACTGATAGATCTCGACATTATAAGCATAGATAAAAATAGACAAGATTCATTAAATATATGCAATAGAGAAGAAAATCAAATAAATAAACTGGCCAAAGGCTCTGTAGTCTCAGAGTGAAACAGATAATAGAAATATCTTTTACTGTATAAAAGAAGAGAGCATATTAAAACCATTAAGAGATCACAGATTTATAAGAAGTATAAACATCCTGACGGAGTTATATTGTATTTAGTTCAAATGAGAAAAAGGTAGAGATAGTCAACGAACTAAATGAAAATAAGAGCATTATAGCTTCATATTTTTTTCTAAATCTACAAAATACATAATCGGATACTGTGAGTATCAACCGAGACCAACAGGAATTGCTTGAAATAAAACCCACAAAATAGTAGCATCAATTCTGAAGAAAAATAATAATTACAGTAAAAATTTCCCAGTAAAAATGCAAGTAAGTCGTCTACGACCTTCCGAAGCTAGAAATGATTCCTGAGCTTTAAACAGGCTTCGTAAACTGGAAAACCATGCCAAGTGGTAAAACAATCTAAACACACCGAGAAGGGATCCAGTTAACCACTTGTTTGACATAGGAATACCTGCAATAAATATATGACATCGTTAGCAAAGGAAGTCCAATGCTTATGATATGTAGAAGGGCCCTGCTTCCAGTTGAGAGGGTACCTGCAACACCTAAGAAACGAATATTAAAGAGGAGGCATAATGATTATAATTGGGAAATCAAGGCATCTATAATCAAAGATGAGAAATCTGCTTTCATGGTTACCTGAAACAGAAAAGCCTCCCAAAGACAAGCCAAGAACTGAGCTGTAAGGAATGGAAAACTGGCAAGAATAATGATAGAGGTAGAGAGAATTCATAGTCTATTTGCGAAGAAACAATCGATGGAATGAATACATAAATGACGAGAGATCAAAATCAGAAAAATTCGTGACCTATGTGGCGAGAACCATCCAAAACCCTGTGAATTGAAACTGGCGGAGTTGCTTCCAATTTATGTTGAACTGCAGAGAACTATCCATCTTTGAATTGAATCCATGGGTGAAAACCGGTTCAAGCATGCATCCATTCCTTTGTAAGCACCAGAGGCATCAAGACAGTGGTCTGCAAACCCTTAATCAGTTGCAGTCTAAAACAAGTGCTAGAGCAGAGAAAATGAGGAATTGTGGATAAGTAAGTAGGTTTTACCCAAAACATGTTTCCCACCGAGCAAGTCCACTGTTAATCGCAAGAGATCGGATGACATGTGGAAGGGCAGGTAGCCCATAAAAACTCGGACCCAATCCCAAATAAATATCACAACTGGCACCACATTAATATGCCAGTATATGACAGCTTCATTTTGGTATAAACACAAAAACGAGACATTTAATCGAATTGAAAAGAGTGCAACCATAGTTGAGTTGATAATTGAGATTTAGTAGTAAATGAATTTATAAATTTATTAAGTGTTGATTTAATATATAACCTGATAACCTTATATCTATAGTTAACAAATTTACAATTAGAAAAATCATTTAAAAATGTAATAGTTAAAATAATGTGTAATTTATTTTTTTTAATTCTGTATGTTACAACAACATTGAACTTGGACTAGTCATCATATTATAACTAATGAACCTGGACCTGAACTACAAAATCTATTCGATTGCTTGATCTATCCATTAACATTTTTTATCAATGAATATTATAATAAATTATTATAATATTATTTGATATTTTATGTATTACTTTTCAATAAATTAAATTTTTTTTTTTTCACGGTTGAATGTAGAGCATTGAAAGATTTATTCATTTTGCAAAGTCTTATCTACACCTCTCCACTGATATAATTTTCACATAATTAGAAAAATTATGCAATAGATAACAACATGATAGATATAGGGTAATATTAATTATTAAAATAACATAAAGTATGAAAAACATAATTTTGATTTTAAAATTGCCACGTTTACTATTTTTAATGGTTTAGACAATATCCATTTGTGAGATTAAGCATTGCAATTATAATTTATATTGTAATTGATGGTTTTTTTTATTGGAGGACAATATTTTAGTTAATCATGTCCAGCCACTCAAAAGGTGTGTGGAAATTGGGAGAGATATCAATTTACATTTGAATTATATGAATTAACAAATATATACCATTTATATTGATTTAGATAGATGTTTTGATGGC
>JAXQQM020083314.1:0-20417 GCA_034641835.2 Pinus albicaulis | reverse complement strand
TTCAAGAACAACTTGAGAATATTCAAAGAAAATGCGAGAGGCATGAAAAACATAGAGTCGATCACAAGTTTCAAGAAGGAGATGAGGTATGGTTGCACATAAGAAAAGAAAGGATGCAAGGAGAAGGTAAAATGCTCAAGCCCATTCGCTATGGTCCATTCAAGATCATCAAACAAGTTGGTAACAATGCATTTCAACTTGAATTTCCTTCATATATGCAAATGTATTCCGTTGTCAATGTGGAGAATTTACGTTTGTATGAGCCTCCTTTGATTGATGATCAAGGGAGTGATGTTAAACTGCCATCTATAGAAGATTTATCGCCATAATTTCCGGATGAGCTCAAGAAGGATACCATCCTTGAGAGGAGGACATGCACTTCTAAGAGGGGAAGTGTCAATTATCTTCGAATTGGGCTTAAGGGAAGTAAACCAAGCAAGGCAAGGAGGATGGAAGTTGAAAAGGTTTGGGAGATGTACCCTCATATTTTGAACAGGAAATTAAAGTCTTTTGGTGTCCAAAAGCTTCCCAATGGGGAGGAGTGATAAGAAGATCATGTGTTTTGCTCAAAATTTAAAGTGCTTGAAACTGTACCGAACCTGAGCGACCAAGTAGCTCCCGTCGTTGCGATTCCAGCGCTGTGAATGGCTCGAAAAACCAATGTTGTATGAGGGAGATATTGTGTTCTGTTCATTTTCCAAAACAAGAAAACAAAATGAGCAGGAACAGGTACAATGCTAATGTGGTAGGTCCAGTCAGCAATGCAGGAATTCTTCTCCAGAAGCAGCCAATGACAACGCACCAAGTGGCATTGCCGGATTTTCCGAGGATGACTAGGAAGTGATTTTTTTTTTTAAATTCCTAAGTCTAAGTTGATTTTATTAATTGACATTTCATTTTATGATGGCCAATGGGGAAGGGCCATGTGGCATGCCACGTACCCCCGTACATGCATGCCAACTTCTATTATTAGTGACAGGGATTCTAGGTTCATTGGGAATTTTTGGTCCAATATTTGGAAGATGATGGACACAAAGTTGAAAAAGAGTACTTCTTTTCATCTACAAACTGATGGAAAAACTGAGGTGGTGAAAAAAACCATTGTGCATAAATTGAGAGGATATTGCAGAAAACATCCCAAGTTGTGGGATGAACAACTGCATTACATTCAACACGCTTACAACTAAGCAAAGCACTCTTCTACAAACACTTCACCTTTTGAAGCTGCTTTGCGTATTTGCCAAAATCGTCATTAGACTTCATCTTTGAGAAGGATGTTGCAATGGATGGGCATAGTGATATCGATAAGGCTTGAAAGTTCATTGAGAAAATTCATATTATTCATCAACAAGTTCAAGAACAACTTGAGAATATTCAAAGAAAATGCGAGAGGCATGAAAAAAATAGAGTCGATCATAAGTTTCAAGAAGGAGATGAGGTATGGTTGCACATAAGCAAAGAAAGGATGCAAGGAGAAGGTAAAATGCTCAAGCCCATTCGTTATGGACCATTCAAGATCATCAAACAAGTTGGTAACAATGCATTTCAACTTGAATTTCCTTCATATATGCAAATGTATTCCGTTGTCAATGCAGAAAATTTACATTTGTATGAGCCTCCTTTGATTGATGATCAAGGGAGTGATGTTCAATTTCCATCTATAGAAGATTTATTGCCATAATTTCTGGATGAGCTCAAGAAGGATACCATCCTTGAGAGGAGGACATGCACTTCTAAGAGGGGAAGTGTCAATTATCTTCGAATTGGGCTTAAGGGAAGTAAACCAAGCAAGGCAAGGAGGATGGAAGTTGAAAAGGTTTGGGAGATGTACCCTCATATTTTGAATAGGAAATTAAAGTCTTTTGGTGTCCAAAAGCTTCCCAATGGGGAGGAGTGATAAGAAGATCATGTGTTTTGCTCAAAATTTAAAGTGCTTGAAACTGTACTGAACCTGAGCGACCAAGTAGCTCTCGTTGTTGCGATTCTAGCGCCGTGAATGGCTCGAAAAACCGATGTCGTATGAGGGAGATATCGCGTTCTGTTCATTTTCCAAAACAAGAAAAAAAATGAGCAGAACAGGTACAGTGCTAATGTGGCAGGTCTAGTCAGCAATGCAGGAATTCTTCTCCAGAAGTAGCCAATGACAACGCACCAAGTGGCATTGTCGGATTTTCCGAGGATGACTAGGAAGTGATTTTTTTTTTTTAACTCCTAAGTCTAAGTTTATTTTATTAATTGGCATTTCATTTTATGATGGCCAATGGGGAAGGGCCATGTGGCATGCCACGTACCCCCCGTATGTGACATGCCAACTTCTATTGTTAGTGACAAGGATTCTAGGTTCATTGGGAATTTTTGGTCCAATATTTGGAAGACGATGGACACAAAGTTGAAAAAGAGTACTTCTTTTCATCTGCAAACTGATGGCAAAACTGAGGTGGTGAACAAAATCGTTGTGCATATATTGAGAGGATATTGCAGAAAACATCCCAAGTTGTGGGATGAACAACTGCATTACATTCAACATGCTTACAACTAAGCAAAGCACTCTTCTACAAACACTTCACCTTTTGAAGCTGCTTTGGGTGTTTGCCAAAATCGTCATTAGACTTCATCTTTGAGAAGGATGTTGCAATGGATGGGCATAGTGATATTGATAAGGCTTGAAAGTTCATTGAGAAAATTCATATTATTCATCAACAAGTGATCCGGATTTATGCAGGAACGCAACAGAATAAACATATAAACATAAAGACAGAGATGCAGCGGAAATAACACTTCATTTCATTAATATCAAAGAACTGAAATTTGCTTACAGACAGAATGGAAATAAAACTAGCTAGGGCGCAGTAGCTATCTGCGAGAAGAGATGTGGCGGCTACCGGCCTCGAAACCGTGTTACAATGAGGCTCGAGGGCCTATTTATCATTTAGAAACAATGGGAAATCCTAAACAGCCAAAACCCTAACCCTAGGAGATGAAGCGCCAAAACTATGGGCCCTGCGTTTGGGGTAAATTGGTGTTTCAACTTCCCGGGGCGTAACTTTGGCATACGATCTCCGTTTGACGTGTACCATACCTCGTTAGAAAGATCTATCAGAGGACTACAAATTTGGAACAAGCAACATCGGTCCATGGACCCATGTTGCCCTCCGTTTTCCAAAAAAACATCGTTTAGGGCCTCGAAAACGGCCCACGGAAGTTTAGGACCCGAAAAACTGCTAAAAATAGTAAAGTCGTACCGAAAGCGAAAAACTGAAATATACAATGGTGGGGGCCCTCAAGTGGAATAGGTGGGTGACCACCAATATCCACTGAGATCATTCCTCCCCCTTAGGAAGCAATGGTCCCCATTGCGTTAAGTTCCTCCATGAGATGAGGAAATTTCTGCTGAACTTGGTTCCCTGGTGAACCACTTTCCTTAGTGCGAGGAGTTGGCCGACTTTGACAACCCGATATAGTTGGATCTTCTCGTGGCAAGTGTTCTTGATTTGCATGTCCATGATGCAATCTGTGGTGGCCCTGTTCCATGCGGTGCTGGGATTTAACTCGGTTGGTGTGAGTTGTTACGCAATGTCCGAGGTGTCCGGTAGAGGTGGGAAGTAAGGACGAAGGCGATCCACATTGAAGGCGGGTGTGAGACCAAGGAATGGTGGAATACCGAGCTCGAATGCATTGTTCCCTACGGCCTTGGTGATGGTGTACGGCCGATATCGGAGCGGGCGAAGCTTGCGGTGGGGGTCCCAGGGTGGGCGCTCCTTCGCGCAAATGTAGCCATACTTTGTCACCCACCCGGAAGGGTGTGTGGCACCGGTGTTGATCATGGCGTGCTTGTACTTGGCATTGGCTCTGTCCAATATATCATAGATCTTTATTGGCGGATGTGTTGAATGCGCTCGATGAAGCTACTGGGCTTTGTCAACTTCAGATCCCCGGGACATGAGCCGAATTGGCCCAGAGCGATTCTGCAAATGGCATGGCTACGTCGATAGGGCATGAGTGGCTGGAATCCCAAGCCCACTCGAAAGGGGGCTATGGCCGATTGAGCTGTGGAGAGCTCGATTATAACTATGTTGTACATAAGGGAGGCTCTCATCCCATGTGCGAGGATGCTTTGAATTGTACATGCGCGAGAATGTGTACAATCATTCCGGTGACAACCTCCCATCTGTGCCATCTGTTTGGGGAAGGAAAGGCTGTGGACTTGGTGAGCTTGGTATCCAACATCGACCAAAGGTCGGACAAAATGTCGTCGAGGAACTCCGTTATCCCGATCGATATGATGAGCTTGCTGGGATCCCAAAGTGCACCCACACTCGTTCAAAGAAGAGTTTAGCGGTGGCCTCGTGTGATATTCTTCTTGCAGGCCGCCATAATGGCCATCTTCGAGAATACTGTCGACGACCACAAAAACACGAGTCATTTCCATGCTTAGTAGAAGGCAGCCCGACATGTAATCCATGGAGATGGATTCCCAAGGTCGACTAGGGGTAGGTAGAGGAGTATATAGGCCTTGCTTCTTGATGGTCGGTTTGGCAATGGCACAAACGGTCGCGAGGGATGCGATGTGCTTCTCGACATCCTTTCGAAGGTTTGGCCAATAGAAATACTTCGTAGGATTGCTCTATGTTTTCTCAACTCCCGAAATGCCCGGCGACTCGATCTGTAGTGTGCTTCCCATATCATCTTAGCACGCTCGCTTGAAGGAACACAAAGGTGTCCCATGTGACATAAAAGTGCATCTTGGAGGTGAAAAATTTGGAACTTGCGTACTCCCCAAGAGTGCCTTGTAAGTTTGGCCGAATCTCGGGTCACTCTCATGAGAAGCGGCCAATGTCGAAGTCTCGTGCCCACAAGAGTTGAGCACGAGTGGTGAGCGCCACGATCGGTGGCTCGTGAGCGATCTGCAACATGATTGGTGCTACCCTTCTTATACTTTATGTTCAAATGAAAGCTGTTGCAGGGATATGTAGACCACTTCGATGGCGATCGATTTCGCAGCTTCCCTTGTGTACGTATGAACTGAAGGGGCTGTAGTACAGTGTGGATGATTGTTTCCTTCCCCAAAATGTAATGCTTCCATTGTCGACAAGCTTGCACAATGGAGTACATTTCTTTGTCATATGTGGGGTACTTACGACCGTGTCGATAGACAATGTCTCCTCGTGAAATGCCACTCGGATGTCCACTGTTGAGTAGAGAATCGCCCCAATACGCATAGTCGAGGCATACGTCTCGATCTCAAATGGGTCTGTTGCAAAGTGCGGGTAGAGTGAGCATCTGGGGGCGAACGGGCGGTTTTTCGGTTCCGTGAACGCCTTCGTTGAGGTTACGACCAAATTTTTTTTTCTCTCGCTCCTCCCTTGGTGACTTGACTCAAGGGCCAAGTGATATGAGAGAATCCCAACACGAACATCCCAGATAGAAATTAGCAAGACCCGAGAAGGCTGCGAAGCTCTGTTATAGTGGTTGGGAGCTGGCCAATCCCAGAATGACTTGGATCTTGGGCCGGATCCACATGCAACCCCTTTCATCAATAATGTATCCCGAGATATTGAACCTGGGTCATGCCAAAAGTGCACTTCTCCAAATTGGCACACAACTTGTGTTGCCCGTAGTGTTTGGAGGACTTGTCGGATGTGGTGAAGGTGCTCTTCCCAAGTCACGGGTCGAAGATCAGAATATCATCCAAGTAAACCACTACAAATGAGTTGGTGAATGGCCGCAAGATGTCATCCATCATCCTCATGAAGGTGGCGGGAGCATCTGCGTCAACCCGAAAGGCATGACCAACCATTCGAAAAGGCCTTCCTTGGCTTTGAAGGCAATCTTCCACACATCGGAGGGTTCAATTGGTACTGGTGATACCCAAACTTCGGAGTCAATCTTGCTGAAATATTTTTTCACTCTTTGAGTTGGTCCAAAAGGTCATCAATCACGTGGGATTGGGTACCTATTCCGGACGAGTGATATTGTTCAACGCCCAGATAGTCACCTGAGTCTCCACGTCCCATCCTTCTTCCGTACCAACACGATCGGGCTCCCACAGGGCGATGAACTTGGTCCGATGTGACCTTTACTCAATGACTTCACCGAACTGCCTCTTGATTTCATCATTCTCCCGAACGAGACGCCGATAGATCGGTCCATTAGGTAGTGGCGCACGGGGGTCGATCAATCGGGTGCTTGACCCGACAGTGCAGGGAGGAACCCCTTTGTGGGTGAGGTGAATATGTCCCCCGTACTCCTCCACAACCTTATCCATTTGTTGTTGTTGCGCAGAGGAGCCCTGTCTCAGAGGTCGTGACCACTGTCTTCTTCTTGCCCACGGGGGCGGATCATCGGGAAAACGAATTTCCTGGTTTGGGAAATAGAGCTTACTACATTGTTTTACGAGTAACCAAAGAGATAAGCGGCGAGGAGGTGGTACCTACGGCATCTGATACAACTTATTTCCCAAAGTAACAATAACGACACGAGGCCGAGACTCATACACGAGCATGGCGCTTCCACAAGTATGGTTGTCCTAATAATACATCGTAAAACATCAATAGGAGCAACGTCACATAATACCTCATCAGTGAAGGGCTTGATGCTATAGGGAAGGCGACACTACGCGCGCGCGCGGAGATCTCATCCTTGGTGAAGCCACCCAGATGGTGTATGGATGTGGGTGCTGTGGTCGCGCAAGCCGAACCGCTTCACGACGTCTCGCTGAAATGAGGTTCTTTTGGCTCCCCATTGTCGACAATGAACTGGCATCGGGGAGCCCTTACCCACATTTGGGAGTGGAAGAGACGTTCCTCCTCCTCTCGATCTTCCGGTTCCTCCTTTTGGATCTTTGCAGGTGGCAACGGTGGCGTTGGGCTCGCATCAATAATCTGTTTCCCTCTTTTCATTTGCCTTTTCGAGTTCGATTTGGAGTCGGAGCATGCATCGACTCGAAGCCCTCATCTCGGCCACTAGCGGCGCTTGGCCCGAGCACTCACTTGTGTTGTGAGTGGAGCTCTTATGGAACTCACACCACTTTCCGTGTCCTTCTTTGGCTTTGCGGTCTTGTTCTTTTCTTGTGGCTTCGATGAGTTGTCTTTAGCCGCCATGCCTTGGCTCGGTCCTTTGTTCTGCGGTTTGGAAGCACCTTTCCCTTGCTTTTGATTCGCGAGATCCAAAGTCTCGCTTCTTACGCTTGAATTTCTGCTCAATCTTGGCGAGCATACCGGGGATATGTCGTACCAAGCGAGGAGATGTCAAGGAACTCCATTTCCTCTGAATGTATTTGTGCGGGACTAAATTGCGATACTTTAGCACCGGATGTTTCTCTCGAATCTTTGATACCCAACTTTGTGCGCGAGGTATGGAATAGATTCGTCGGCTCATGCACATCTTGATCCCTTTGTTGTCGCGAGTGTGGTCCATTGTATGTACTTGTCCTCATAGCTCCCCACCCGGGATAGTGCGACTTTCCTTGACGGCGTCTCGGAAAGAATTCCAAGTTGGTACGGCCGAGAACGAGAGAGGGTTACTGTCGGTCCTTGTTCTCACGTAGGGTTTCCCACCGGTCCTTAACATGCGGGGTAGCTTTGAGGGAGTGCAAAAATAATCTTCTCCCCGTGCGAAAAGTCATGAGCGAGAAATATCCTTCTAATGATTCAACCATCTATCTACGACATACGCATCTATTTGACCCTCAAATATGGGAATGTCAAAATTTACTTGTACCTTAAAAGGAGTCGCGCCTCCCGGAGTGAGCTGCTGGATGCGGATGCGCCATCGGTGGGTAGCCGTTGAAGGATACGAGCAAAGTTATCCATCATCACGTTCCTTTGTCTTTCGAGGGCCTCCTCGAGCAATATTTTGATAGGATCTCCTGCTCCCTCATCTTTCTTTTCGTCCCCCCATGGGCGTCCGTCGAGGTTTGCGAGGGTTGATCTTGCAAAGGTTCCACGGATCGCAGCCCTAGCTCCTTATACCCCGACCTCGTTGGAGACATGCAAAGAAGGATCGAGAAAAAACGGACCGCTACGATACCAACGATCCGGATTTATGCGGGAACGCAACGGAATAAACATATAAACATAAAGACGAGAGATGCGGCGGAAATAACACTTCATTTCATTAATATCAAAGAACCCGAAATTTGCTTACGAGACGGGAATGAAAATAAAACTAGCTAGGGCGTTGGTAGCTATCTCCGAGAAGAGATGTGGCGACATCTGGCCTCACGAGCGTGTTACTAATGAGGCTCGAGGGGCCTATTTATCATTTAGAAACAATGGGAAATCCTATGCCAAAACCCTAACCCTAGGAGATGAAGCGCCAAAACTATGGGCCCCGTTTGGGTAAATTGGTGTTTCAACTTCCCGGCGTAACTTTGGCATACGATCTCCGTTTGACGCGTACCATACCCTCGTTAGAAAGATCTATCAGAGGACTACAAACTTTGGAACGGGCAACATCGGTCCATGGACCCATGTTGCCCTCCGTTTTCCCAAAAAAACGTCGTTTAGGGCCTCAAAACGGCTCCGGAAGTTTAGGACCCAGAAAACCGCTAAAAATAGTAAGATCGTGCCGAAAGTCGAAAAAAGGCGAAATAGACAATGGTGGGGCCCCAAGTGGAATAGGTGGGTGACCACCAATATCCACCTGGATCAACAAGTTCAAGAACAACTTGAGAATATTCAAAGAAAATGCGAGAGGCATGAAAAACATAGAGTCGATCACAAGTTTCAAGAAGGAGATGAGGTATGGATTCACATAAGCAAAGAAAGGATGCAAGGAGAAGGTAAAATGCTCAAGCCCATTCGCTATGGTCCATTCAAGTTCATCAAACAAGTTGGTAACAATGCATTTCAACTTGAATTTCCTTCATATATGCAAATGTATTAGTTGTCGGTGTGGAAAATTTACATTTGTATGAGCCTCCTTTGATTGATGATCAAGGGAGTGATGTTCAATTACCATCTATAGAAGATTTCTCGCCATAATTTCCGGATGATCTCAAGAAGGATACCATCCTTGAGAGGAGGACATGCACTTCTAAGAGGGGAAGTGTCAATTATCTTTGAATTGGGCTTAAGGAAGTAAACCAAGCAAGGCAAGGAGGATGGAAGTTGAATAGGTTTGGGAGATGTACCCTCATATTTTGAACATGAAATTAAAGTATTTTGGTGTCCAAAAGCTTCCCCAATGGGGAGGAGTGATAAGAAGATCATGTGTTTTGCTCAAAATTTAAAGTGCTTCAAACTGTACCGAACTTTGAGCGACCAAGTAGCTCCGTCGTTGAGATTCCAGCGCCATGAATGGCTCGAAAAACCGATGTCGTATGAGGGAGATATCGCGTTACTGTTCGTTTTCCAAAACAAGAAAAGAAAATGAAGCGTAAACGGTACGAGTGCTAATGTGGTGAGGTCCGGTCAACAATGCAAGAATTCTTCTCGTAGAAGCGCCAATGACAACGCACCAAGTGGCATTGTCGGATTTTTCCGAGGGATGACTAGGGAAGTGATAATTCCTAAGTCTAAGTTGATTTTATTAATTGGAATTTCATTTTATGATGGCCACTGGGAAGGGCCATGTGGCATCGCCACGTACCCCCAGCCCACCCCCCATGGTAGGCAGGTTGGATTAAGGTTGAATGGTGAGATTAATTGAATATATAATAAATAAATATATATGCTTATTATAAAGTTTTTACCCAAATTTCGGTGAGGTCAACCAATTATGGAGGAGCTTTCTAAACAAATTGATGCCGGAGGTTTCAGTTGGAGTCAAGCTTCAAGTTTGGCGAAAAATTTTGTTGAATATTTTAGCAAAATTATTGTGGCGAGTGGGGGTCGAACCCATGATCTACTGCCCACCAAAAAACCTCATTACCAACTCTCCTATACGTTGGGTCTTAACCGACTAAGGTCTTCACCTTACCTTATAGTTTATGCGCTCGATGATTGGGGGGATTGGAGGGGGAGCCAACCCCCTCTTGATATGTCTTCGACCCATGAACCAACGGCTACCACCGATGTTCCAACCCTCTATTACTGACCCACCAACGTTATGTCACATCGACATGCTATAAAGTTTTTAGCCTCGCTGTTTGTACTCCGGAAGTTTCGGTTACCATACGTTCACTGTTTGGTTTACACCACTTTCGCAACTACATTTGCGGCTTGAGTTCCGCTCAAGTTAAATGCCATCTGTGGGGTTCGGGGGTTGGCATGTGGCCACCCCCTCCCCTTAACCATAATATTAAAATACCGACGGTTAGCGATTTGGTGAGATGTTTAGCGCGACCACCATTTTCGAGTTTTGGCCCGAATTTAACTCCGGTTAAGTGGAGTTCTCCACTTTTAGTGGAGTTTTTCTAGCTGTTATTGGGAAAAAGCTTTGGGAGGTCAATTTTCAACCAATTTTGGTGAAACAAGATTCTACCTAGACTAATTTGAGAATTCGGGAGCCCTTTGAGTGCAGAGAAAACAACCATTAGAGGGCTTATAAACACATGTATTTTCAATTTTTTAGCATAATGACGAAGAGGGACATGCCATTGGGAGCTAGACCGACGGATGTAGCCTAGGGAGGGGGTCAATCGCTTCATCATACTCTGCTCTGTGTAAAAATTATGTGTGACGTTATTTCTCTGTTATAAACTGCTGTATAATGTTATTTAGGCTTATTTTCATGCTTAAAACTCACAAATTCATCTATGCTTCATGGTTGATTAAAATCATTCCTTAAGTAAACAAATGGAGAGAAATTGTACATGTTTTTAATACTGAAAGGACACTTAGCACAAAAATCTAATACACTCCTTTCGAGATCAAGAATATAGCTGAGTAAAAATAACAATTGAAAATAAATATTGATTCACCCCCTTCTCAATATTTCCAACAATTGAGTATCAAAGCCAATTTCTTCATTATCGACCTAACATACTGGAAGGAGGATTCTTAGACACAATGAAGAACACGAAGCAACAAGGAAGCTACTTATCTTCGATGGTACAAATTTTGGTTTACGGAATAAGATGATGTTGTACTATTTTATGTCCCTTGGTCCTGAAGTGTGGCATTCTATTTTGAATGGGTACAAATACCGTTCCACTCTTCCAACTAATCGAGATGAAAGAAAAGCCAACATTGCTAATGCCAAAAGCTTTAAATTCCATCACTAGTGTAATCACCAATTCTAAATTCATAAAATTCATGAATTGTGACTCAGCTAAAGAAAGTATGGGATAAGTCGATTTCCCTATATGATGGGGACTCCAAATTTAAGAAGGAAAATATTCAAACTTATAGAAGACAAATCGGGGGTCTGAAAATGGATTATGAAGAAAGATATTGCATCATACTTCCTTTGAGTAGTTGAAGTGGTTAACTCTCTTAAAGGGCTATGAGAAAACACGAAGAAAGCACAACTTTGCTTTAAAATCCTAAAATGTCTTCCCTGATAGATTTGAATCCAAATTAAGTGCCATAAAAGAAATGAAGGATGTAGATACACTCAATATGGATGAAATTCATGGAATCCTCATTGCTTATGAAATGAGAAAATGAATTCCAAATTCCAAAGAAGCAACATTCAAAGCATCAAAATCAACAAAAAGAGGAAAATGATGGAATAACAACAATGATGACTACGATCATCGAAACCAAATTAACTCAATTTGTACAAAGACTAAAGAAGGGATCTAAGCTAAAAGGTAAGCACCCTATTATTTTTTTCAAATGTGGAAGAATAGGTCATTATGTAGCAAAATGTCCTCATAAACATGATAGTTATGATGAAGAGGATTCTAAAAAGGATGGCATACAAAAAAAGAAAAGAGTTAAATAGGGAAAAAATTCTTCTCCATACAAGATGAGTCCGATGAAGATGAATTTGTAGTCATCAAAGAAAGAAATCATCTAGAAATTTACCTCATCATAATAGAGGAGATGATGAATCAGATGAATAAAATGACTATGTTGGAAGTAAATAAGTGTTATTCATGACATTCATAAATGATGATGATTTTGAACGAGGAAAATTTGAAAATATGTTGTTGGTTGAAGGGCTCAAACATAATCTCTTAAGTGTTAGCCAAATTTGTGACCAAGGACATAATGTTGTCTTTTAGTACTAAAATTTGTGAAATAAGAGATTCATCCCGAGGATAACTTGTGGAAAAAGGTGTAAGAACACCAAATAACTTTTAAATTCTAAGAAAAATTAAGGAGATAAATGTTACTTGAGTCAAACAGATGAAAGTTGGTTATGGCACAAGTGATTGGGGCATAAAAGTTTTGAAAACTTGATCAATATCAGTAATATTAATGTAGTAAGGGACATTCCTAAGATGTTCAAACTAGATCAAGTTGTATGTGGTCCAAGCCAACATGGAAATCAAATTGGAATCAACCACAAAACTAAGGAGTTTTCATCATGAAAACCTCTGGAGATTTTTGGAAAAACCTAATCCTCCATGGGTAGGTGTGGAATATGAAAAGTCAAAATGAAGTCCAAAGTGACCTTGGAATGTGAAACCAAGAGTCACACCATTGTACTATAAATGTACATCATGTATAATGGGAAGATAATAGAGCTACACGCTTATCCTTCATTGTGTGTTGAGTTTCTTGTTGTGTGTGTGTTTATCTCTCTCATACACCATGTGTGTGTTTAACATGGTATCAAAGGCGATAAGTTCATAACCAACTCAACCTTGAGTGAGCCATTTGTGTTTATGGCACAGTGCATATCTCGCAAAAATTCTTGGCATTTTTGCGGCATTTAGAGAATTTCTACGAGCGGAGCATTTTGTTGCATTCAGGGTATTTATTTTGAGAAGAGAAGCATTCGAAATTAGCGGCATTTAGAAATTGGTTTTGAAGAAGAGCAACATTCGGAAATTGGTTTTGAAGACGAGAAACATTGTGCATCTTGGGGTTGCGGGTTTTCTAATTGCTCATTATAATTACGCAATTTTTTCGGCAATTTACGTTTATTAAATTGCATTTTGGAGGGATGTTGGAAAATATTGTTTAAAGTGGGTTTCTAAAAAATTACGGGTTTTTTATTAAAAATTTTCACGAGTATTCTACCTAGAATTTCTGAAAAAATTCTACAATTTCCGCAAAAATTTCTACAATTCTCCTTCACTTTGTATTTTTTGGTGAAATTTCATGCATTTCTCGAAAGGAAAAAAAATTCTACAATTACCCTCAAATTCTGATTTTATTGAATTTCTCGGTTGTCCTCTACGATTTTTTGTCGCTCTGCATTGTTTTAACAAACAAAAAAAAATTTACTATTCTTAGTTTCGTTTCGCCCTCACCACGCAACCCGCACAACTCACCCCTTACAGACACTATCCCTCTCACTCGAGGCTTACCTTGATGCATACACCTACTGCAACCTCACACGCCCTCTCTTCCCAACACTCCTTCCATACACTCCCTCAGCACCCCACCCCACGGCCTTTCGGCCCCGCCCCCCCCTAACCCTACCACTCCACCCCCTGCCACTCTCGGCATCTACCTCTGTAAACCCTCACCTCACAATGCTCCCCAAAGCCTACGCTACTCACTCCCCAACACTCATCCTCACAACCCTCCCAACCCTTCACTCCGCTCAACCTATCAACTCCCGCACACTCCTCCTTACATTTGCCCTCAACCCTCGGGTCTCTCGCCCCCCTTACACACCCTCCCTATTCCCCCTTACACATTCTACCCCGCCCTCTCAACTTTACACTCCCCCCTATCCCCCTCTCAAATCTATGCTCCACCTCTCTCCCCAACCTCACCCCGCCCACCCAACCCACACTCCTCCCTCATGGTTCACACTGACCCCTCCCCTTCCCCCTTATCACTCCCCAGAGCACTCAACCCCATCCAACTCCCCCCTCTCACCATTACCCTACCCACTCACGCTCACACTCAAACTCCCCCCTTCCCCCTTAAAGTTTGGCCTTTCGGCCTTCCTCCCCATCCCCCTCGCCTTTGCATTCACTATTTTGCATTCACATAATTTCCCCTCCCTTTCTTTTAATTCCTTTCTGTTTTATTTTTTTTTCAAAAATTTCAATTTTTTTTAACAGTTAAAATCCCTTTTCCCCTTTTTCTTTTTTGTAAATAATTTTTTAAATTTTTTTAGGTTAATACCCTACCCAAATATACCTTTCCCAAATTTACCTTCCCTAGAAAAAAACCTTCCCCAGATCAACCCTCCTCCAACAATCACTTCCCCCAGTAAAGCACCTCCCCCGATAAGCACCTCCCCTAGTTAATACCTCTGTTTGTCCCTAATTTTATTTTATTTTATTTTTTTCGAAAAAAAAGCAAGAGAGAGAGGAAGAGAAAAACGAATAGCGAGAGAAAGAGAAAATGGCATATGCGTAAATACACATAGAGGAGAAAAGTGAAATTTTCATTGTGATTTGAAGGGTGATTTTCCGAAAGAGGTTGACAATGTGAAGACAAGTTTGCCATCATTTTTAAAACAACTCTTTGAAGAAAAAAAATCAGTCTGCCATAAAGGCTTCTTGCACAAGTGTTTTTGTCTGCACATTTTTTGTGAGAAATATTGTATTGAACTCGACATTGTATTGCTTCTTCATTCATAGTTGCAATTAGTATTTGAGTTGAAAAGATTGTTGATGTAAGTCATTGTTGCTTTCCGGTTAGACGAGTCAAGTCTATACCTTAATGTCCTCCATAATTTAAGGAGCATATTTTATACTTTGGGAATTCCATAGTTGGAAGTTCTTTGAAGTCATTTGTATTTCTTGAAAGAAAGTTGAATCACATTGTAAACGGGTGCATTAACGGTTGAAAGCCGAGCACCCTTTATTTTTTGAGCCTAAGTTATTGAAAATGGCGAAAATCAATGAGGCATTAGATTTGTTGAATAACCTCATTCATTCCAATGTTCATGATATAGTAAAAATGAGAAAGAATGATCTTTGTAACATTCAAAGTTTTTTGCAATATGCGCAAGAAAAGATTGAGTTTTTTTGCGCTTGGAATCTCAGCTTCAACAAGATGAAATTCGAGCAAAAGAGTCACCATTACGAACCCTGTTTACGTACGAGAAAATTGTGAAAGACTCCCATCAACGGAAAGTCGGTAAAGAGTTACTGAGTTGATTCAAATTTAGTTCTTTGTACGAAGAGCAGATTTACATGTAGATGCGACGAGTTCAACATCGCACTCCTCAAGCCCATCATCGGACCTTGGGAAGAGCTTGTCCACAACAAGCACGTGAAGCTTGGTCTTGGATATGAAAAGGATGTGTCCTTTCATATTCCGGACTACACCAAGCCCATCATATTCTAGAGTGCCGGATTCTGTATGATAGTTCACTGCAGTGCTCCTGCAGATCTCGTTCCGCTTCCACAACAACTAGATTGTAAAATGCCAACATTGTGATCGGGTTGGCCATATGAAAGGTCATTGTTTTGATCTTTCATCCATGCAAGCACTCGTGGTCGGCACACCCATTCTTCAAAGCAGATTCTTCAAAAACAAGCCTCCTGCAAGAACAAAGATTCATCTTGGATGGATCTCTTCTTGGCAATGGGAATCAACATCCAAGAAGATGTTTAAGTCACATGTTAGAACATGTTCTAGAATATTGAGAAAACTTGTAGTTGAGTTTTCACCATCATCTCACCTTGTCCACGATAGGGGGAAAATGGTGGTCATATACAAGCTTCAATGTCGGATCAGCGAGCTTGAGCCACAACCTCTCATTCCATATTCGAGTTGTAGCCGGGAGACACGATAATTTAAGCAAGCACGAGCCACAATTCGTCATTCCAGTTCAAAGTTGTAGCTGCAGAGACATGGATGCACATGAGCATGCCTTTGGTTGGTGGACGACATTTAAACCATCATCTTTGGTTGGTGGACAACCTTAAACCATCACGGAGTTGTAGAGCCTCCCTTCTTTTAGGTTGAAGGTCTCCCTTTCATATACGAGGACATTTCCTCTAGCAGAAGCCTTGACTTATTGCCGGCTTTGGTTGAGTTCCAGGGAAATGCTTCAAGCATTCTAGTGTTGTTGGTCATCCTTAAACCATCACTAGTTGTAGACCTCCCTTTTTTTAGGTTGAAGGTCTCCATTTTTTTATGAGGGACAATTCCTCTAGTAGAAGCTTTCGACTTCTTGCCAGTTTTGGAAGAGTTCTGGGAACTACAACAAGTATTGCATTCCAGTGTTGGTGGTCATCCTTAAACCACCTCTTTTTGCCAACATTTCAGAGGGTTGATTCAGCCTATTGGAACACCTAATCCTACATGGGTAGGTGTGGAATGCGAAAAGTCACAATGGAGTCCAAGTGACCTTGGAATGTGAAACCAAGAGTCACACCATTGTACTATAAATGTACATCTTTGTATAATGGAAAATAAGTGAGCCTCACGCTTATCCTTCAGCTCTTTGTTGATTCTCTTGTGTGTGTGTTATTCTCCTCATACACCATGTGTGTGCTTCAACATGGTGTTTAACATGGTATCAGAGCGGGCGATTGCTGGCCCTGCTCCACTTTGAGTGAGCCATTTGTGTTTATGGCCTATGCATATCTGCAAAAAAAAAAAATTGTTGGTTTTTTTGCAGCACTCAAGTGTTTGTAGCAGTATTTTTGCCACATTCAAAAAGGTGTTTTGAAGAGGAGCAGCGTTCAGTGATTCTGCAGCATTCAGAAATCTGCTTTGAAGAAGAAGAAGCATTCAGAAATTGGTTTTGAAGAAAAGGCAACACTGCCCATCTGAAGGTTTTCATTCTAATTTTTCTCTGCTTTTTAAAATATGCATCATTTTGAAAGAGCTGTTGAAAAGTGTTTAAATTGAGTTTTTGAAGAAGAAGAAGTTTCTGGCTTTTATTGCAAAAGAAATCTGAGTTTTTTCCGCTTGAAAATTCTTCATCTCTGCATTTTCCTGTTGCTGGGCTACTGGAAAGATTTCTAGATTTGCACTGAAAGAAATCTGAGTTTTTCTGCTAACTACATTTTCTGCTGCTGAAATTAATTCTGCTCTATATTTGGAAGAAAAGAAAAGTCTGTTGTTGCCATCATTTTTTCAATCTCTGCAAACTGTTTTACTCCTCTCTCTGCTGTTTAACATTAAAAATAAAAAAAAATAAAAAAATAAAAATAAAAATTTCTGCAAATCGACCCTCTCATCTCAACGCTCCCCATTCTTCAACGCTCTCACCTCACAAACTCCCTTACGCCCTACTCTCACCTGCATACAGCACTACACCACTCTGCAACACATACACCCCTCGAGCTCGCTCCCCTTAATTTAAAATTCGTTTTTTGTGTAACTCCATACGTTCCATCCCATTGCAATACGCCATTCTCCCTACGACCTCACTACACTTGGCCCTACGCCCCTGCAATTATTAAACCTGGCATTTGACTCTTGGCATGTTGAATGACGAATTCTAATTTTATAAATTCACCTCCCTACACACCTAACGCCTTCACATTACCATTTCAACCTGCGAGCTCCCTCTCCCTTTCACAACAGCGCCTCCTCCATTGCATTTCCCTACGACAGCTCGAGCCATTACATTACAACGCTCATCCCAATCCTCACTTCAACGCTTCACCACCGTCACTCTACACACTCGCATCTCTCACTGCACTCTCAAACCTCACTCTCCGCTCGCCCGTCCACCTTGCAAATAGCTCCACACCCTGCATACACATACAATACTGCTCACACGAGTTCCCTCCATCTGAAGCACTCTCCACGCCTACTCCTACAACCCTCCCACTTGCGTTACATCTTTACTTGGCCGCTCTCCCTCCACGTGTTTCACAACTCAACGCTCCCCCTCCCCTTCTGCATAGACCCTTCTACCAACGCCTCACTCACCCGAATCCTCAACCCGTCCCATCGCTCAAATCCCAATCCTGCAACTGCAATAACGCTCCCCTACGCCCGACTGCCACGCCCTCTGACGCTGTCCCTTCTACCAGGCCCCATATAATTAACGCCCCATATTTAAAAATACCTCCCATATAATTAACACCCCCACCCCATTTCAATAAATTTCCCTACCATTCAATAACTCTTCCTTTTTTTTAATTAATTTCCCACCCTTCCATATAAACAAACTCCCTCCCATTTTAATAATTCTCTTCATTTTAATTAAATCCCTTTTTAAAATTAATCCCTTTTCCCTTTTAAATTAAAATTTCTTCCACCCTTTTGTAACTAATTCTCATTTTTAATTTTTTTTAATTAAAAAAAAAAAAAAAAAAAAAAAAAAAACAACAGAGAGAGAGGAAAGAGAGTTATGAACAGCAGAAAATGGAAAATGGCATATGAGGAGCACATGGACTGAAATTTGCAGATTACATTGTGATTTGTGGCATTGATTTGAAGAGTGATTTTTTGAAGATTTTTACATGAGAAGACAAGTTTGAAACAGTTATTTGAAGAAAAAATTCAGCTGCATAGTGTTTTCAGCTGCACATTTACACATATTTTGCAGAGATATGTATTGAGCTGACATTGTATTTTGAGTGGAATTTGTTGCTTCTTCATTCATAATCAGTATTTGAGTTGTTGGATTGTTGATTTCCCTCTATCATTTGAGGAGCACACCTTGTACTTTGAGAATTCCTTGGAGTCATTTGTATTTGTTGAATCATTGTAAACGGGTGCATTTTGGGTTGAAGCCGACACCCTTTCATTTTTTGAGCCTAAGTTGTTGAAAATGGCCAAAATCAATGAGGTATTAGTGTTGTTGAGTGACCTCATTCATTCGAATGTTGATGACATGATAAAAATGAGCAAGGATGCTCTATGTAACATTCAAAGTTGTTTACAAGATGCACATGAAAAAATTGAGTTTTTGTAGTTGGAATCTCAGCTCCAACAAGATGAACTTCACCAAAAGAGTCACCATTCTGAACCTGTTTCTGTTTAGAAGATTGAGAAAGACTTCCATCAGCAGCAAGTCAGGAAAGTTGAAGTTGATTCCCATTCAGTTCCTTGTACTAGAGCAGATTTACATGCAGATGCAGCATCTCAACCTGCACTTCTCAAGCCCATCATCAGACCTTGGGAAGAGCTTGTCCATAACAAGCACCGAACTGGTCTTGGATATGATAAGGATGTGTCCTTTCATATTCCAGACTACACCAAGCCCATCATATTTCAGAGTGTTGGATTTCTGTATGACAGTTCACCCGCAGCTGTTCCAGATCATGCTCCACTCCCACAACAAATTGAGAAATTCCAACACTGTGATTGAGTTGGCCACATGAAAGATCATTGTTTTGATCTTCATCCATGCAAGCACTTTGGTTGGCACACCCATTCTTCAGACAGATGCTTCAGACACATGCCTCCTACAAGAACCAAGATTCATCTTGGAGGATCGCTTCTTGGCAATGGGCATCAGTAGCCAAGAAGATGTTTACAACACATGTTAGAACTTGTTCACGCATATTGAACAAACTTGCAGTTGAGTTTTCGCCATCATCTCACCTTGTCCCTGACAGGGGGGGAAATGGTGGTCATGTACAAGCTTCGATGACAGATCAAGCGAGCCTGAGCCACAATCTCTCATTCCATGTTCAGAGTTGTAGCCAGCAGTTCAAGCGAGCCTGAGCCACAATTCGTCATTCCGGATTTAGAGATGTAGCCAGAGACATGGATGCCCATGAGCATGCCTTCGGTTGGTGGATAACCTAAAACCATCATTTTCGGTTGGTGGATAACCTAAAACCATCATCTTTGGTTGGTGGATAACCTAAAACCATCATTTTCGGTTGGTGGATAACCTAAAACCATCATCTTTGGTTGGTGGACAACCTAAAACCACCATAGGTAGTAGACCTCCCTTCTTTTAGGTCGAAGGTCTCCCTTTTTTATGAGGGACAATTCCTCTAGTAGAAGCTTTCAGCTTCTTGCCAGTTTTGGAAGAGTTCCGGGAACTGCAACAAGTTTTGCGTTCCAGTGTTTGTGGTCATCCTAAAACCACCTCTTTTTTCCAACATTTCACAGAGTTGATTCAGCCCAAGTGCTGCCATGTATACTTTGCAGATTTGTATTACAACTCTTTTCTTGGACTCACACATACCCCTTCGGATTAAGGGGGGATGTTGAACACCTAATCCTACATGGGTAGGTGTGGAATGCGAAAAGTCACAATGGAGTCCAAGTGACCTTGGAATGTGAAACCAAGAGTCACACCATTGTACTATAAATGTACATATTTGTATAATGGAAAATAAGTGAGCCTCACGCTTATCCTTCAGCTCTTTTTTTATTCTCTTGTGTGTGTGTTATTCTCCTCATACACCATGTGTGTGCTTCAACATGGTGTTTAACACAGCCCAAGTGCTGCCATGTATACTTTGCATATTTGTATTACAACTCTCTTCTTGGACTCACACATACCCCTTCGGATTAAGGGGG